>JAUZNJ010031621.1:0-11099 GCA_034780135.1 Jordanella pulchra | reverse complement strand
GGTTAGCACTTTGGGATTCTTATGAATGTAAAGTACATTATAAATAAAATGTATTATTATTATTATTATTATTATTAAGAAAGAACAAACCATATTTGACCAGATCTTCATAATTATCAGTTAGAGCTGCTCCCCTCAAGGTGCTGACTCAGCAATGCCTGACGGCAATGTTGAAAAGGCATAGAAGGACAGGATGACTCCCAAAAAAGTGTGTATCTGAGTAAGTAGTATTTATACCCAAAGGTAAGACTTTGATAATGAAAAGCTGTAAGAGTGACAAAAGCATGCATTGTTTGAACCAATTAGGAAATCCAGATACAATAGCCACCATTGAACCACTGAGGACAGCAGTGAGATTATAAAAGCACCCCATTGGCTTAGATTGCACCATATATTTGCCAAACGAAACATTGACTTTGGGGTGAGTTACAGTTTATTGTTCAGTTTACTAGCATGTTCACCCCCTTTTATTTATGCCCAGATAAAACGCATTGCATCCAGTTGCCTTCAGGCATCAGCTAAAGTAGATATGATGATATGATAATATATGAAAATACACAAACAACCTACCCCCTCTAATGCTGTATTATAGAACATAAACAGATAAAAACATTTTTTTTACTTTTTTTGTCTTTACTAGAAAGATGAATTGTTTGTCGAAGTTGTTAGGCATAGGTCCTCGAACTTAAAATTTGTCCCTTAAAATTCAAAATCCCTTTACACTTTGCTCTTGACCAGCTGTCACTCAGGCTTTTTTCCTATGCAGACTATCTACAGATGCACGCCCTGGGTTCCAGCTCATGCTATGAGAAAAATGCTACTTTAAAAAGTTGATCACTGTGTGGGAGGAAAAAAGTTAGTTAAAAAGTTGTGCTTGGTCAAAATGTTAAAAGGCCCTACTTGATTCATAAATTGCTGAATATAATGACCTTAAGCTGTTGGCATGTAAAGTATATGCAATCTCTTCTAAAAACAACTCCTGCACACAAAAGCCAGCTTTAAAAGGGGGATCTTTTCCAACAAACCAGCCTGCTGGATAATCTGCAGGATAGTTTGGGCTGCCTGCAGGAGAGGAGACTTCATTCCTCCTTGGCTCCCAGCACTGATGGTTGCCTGAGATGTGATAAATAGTTTTATACCAGGAAACCCAGCTGCAACCAAAACTGATGGTCTGTCTTAAAAACATTTTAAAACTAGCCGACTAGTCTTTCAGATGTGTTATTCTCCAACAGTCGTTTGATATAGGCCATATCCAGAATGTTTTTCCCTTGTTTCTCTCATTTATTAGCCATCCTTCATCTTGAATGACAGGAAGTAAACTTGCATGAGGGTATAAAAATCAATATATTTGCATACCTTCCTATTCATCTCATGTTAAATTGACACCTGGGTAGCTACCCTAAACCATGTTAAAATGTATGTAGCATAACAGCCCGTTATCTAACCTGCCTAGTTATTTAGTCAGTATTAGTATAAAATATTCCATTGCAGACATCTTTTAGATTTATTTTCATGATGATTTATTAAACACAGCTTCAGGTCAAACTCAAGCTTTTAATCTTTCATGTGAAGCAAGCGTACTGCACCAGGGGTGTGCCTTGTTATGCAGGGTATAAATAACACTCAAAATTTCAAACACCCTGTGTTTCACACATGACAGACCTAACATACACAGAAGAGGGACATCAATGAAACGGGAGTCAAGACTTTCCCGCTGAGTTAAACAAAAAGCGAGTGCACATAAATAATGCAATAAAGTCACTATGTTGAACGAAGACAACGTACATCAGAAAAGAGAGTAAAAGTTGTGTACTATTTTATGAATATTTAGAGCAAACTATTTCACAGATGTTTTCATATCTCATAAAAAGGAATTTCTAAAGTGTCTAAGTCAGACATTTCTTTTAAATTCTTATGAAATAAACACATTGTTCCTTTATTTGTATCAATCTCTTTGAAAAAATTGTCATTTACCCAGTTTGCTCATATAAAGATATGTTTGGTAAGTATTTCAAGGTGGGGCCTTACTTAGTGGCCTGAGTATGGAAAGAAAACATGAAACACAATACCCTCATCACACCATACTAAGACCAATCCATTATATTAAGAATCCTTTTTCAGAGGTCTTCTGGAGTGGGTTCATGAGGCTCAAAGTTTCTTAAAATGTTTTGAGAATCCACAAAACTTTGGATTGGTCAGATCATGCTGGGTTTTCACATGGTGTCCTGTCAGTGCTCTGGATGCAACAAACAGTAGGTTAATACTCATCTTAGATGAAAAACACAGTATATACATATACATAAACTCCATTCTCAAGGGCTTTACAAACAGTGCTAGATTTGTGCTTTACTCTTTGTTGAAGCCGCCCCTGCGTATACGCCTCCAAATTGCACAAATAGGCAGGTTGCTGGGAAACAGCAAGACACTGTAAGTTTTGGGGGGCTGCAGTTTAAATGCTTAATGTATAACCAATACAATCAAAAAGGCCTGGTATTATATTTAGTCAATACAATGAAGCTGGAGCACCAGATGATATATTTTATTACATAACTATATATGGTACAATAAACTGTAGTAAAATATCTTGATTAAAGGATTCTGATTCATGATTTGTTCTGACTGTACTTACCAAGGAGCGGGTGCAAAGAACTACACCATGTTAAAATGATTGCTAAAAATTGCATGCTTTACAGTATACAAACCCCAAACACTAAAACTCTTCTGAAGTTTTAAACAACCCTCGAAGAAAAGAAGATGTCAAAGTGGCTATGCTTTCATTCTTATCTGCTTTTTAATTCATTTTATGTTGGAAAAAGTTATACTGATTGAAGCTTTTTATTTCTTGTATATGTAATCAAATCAACTATTTAGAAGTAATCTACTTTAAATCAGACTATAAAAATATACTGTCATTTCAAGAGGAAAGCTCTGCAGGAGAGCAGAGGAAATTAAATGCCTCTTCTGTTGTACTAATGAAATTATTCAGGGCAAACATTAACTTCTTTTTCAATTACAGTTAGAGCAATTATGGCCAAGATATGACAATAGATATTTAAAGATCAGCACATTCAATAGTATGATCACATTAATTTTTCTCTCGGCTGTTATAACTCTCAAAGCATCCCATCCTATTTTCTAATGTCCTGCTTTTGAGGCATGTTGTCATTATTTTAACTTTATCTCTTATGGAATTTATAAGCAGAAAACTGAATTGAAAGACGAATGGCCGATTCTTGTCACTGTTTGAAAAACTGCATATCTTTTATGTAATCACAAGGTAGGACTCCCAAGTAATTATTTAAATAGAAATGATATAAACTGTAAGGTCTATTCAGCCATGCTACATTCGTTTTTGTATTGTCAATGTTGAGGATGAAAAAGCAGTTTCACAGAATGATAGAGAGTTTGGATAATAGAGGTTAGGGTTTTTGATGAAATGTCTGGCAAAAGAGAGACACTACCAGACAATTATAAGGGCGGGCACGGCATGTTTAAACTGTAAGTTGTCTTAAAAATCTAATTATTAAATTTCCCCAAACTTTTTTTTTATCAACAAACCTGCAAAACATTAAATAAACTATGAGGCAAAGCAGTAAAATTATTAAATCAGAATCATTGATAAGCAGATTTGCATTCGTTGGGAGCTAAATTATTCAGATGTATAAAGGCTTCATTAAGGGAGATTGAATAAAACTGAGAAATCTTTTAATCCCTTGTTTTATTGTGATTTCAGGCCCAGAGCTCTTCAAGAGATACTGTTGACTCAATAAGAGTGGCTTATTAAAAGTGTTTCTAGACATATTTCTGTGTCTCAAACCTTTTCCAGTAACCTGGCTAGAACTTTTTGGTTACTTTATCCACATCCCTTTGTTTACACTGTGTACACCAGGATAAAGTCAAATCAACTATTGTATGACTTATATATTAAAGCAAATTTTTTAGGCTGAAGAAATTAGGAAAAAAATGCAAAGATGCCTTTAAGCCAGAGGATAAATGCATAGAGTTTGCCCTATGAACAACCCCATGCAGTTTGGTCTTTGGCAGATCATTAACATATTCTAATCCTTCATGATCTAGTTTTGGTCCTTTCAGATCACTTTCGCCCCCCCATTACAGATATTTTAGTCCTTTTACATCATGCACCTTAATCCGCTAAGATCACGGGCTTTGCTCAGCATGTTATTAGCTTTCTCAGATTCAGTTAAAGAACATATTTCTCAGATCAGACAGACACTAGAGGATGATACGGTGCCTCTTCTGTTTGTTAACCAGCAGACTGGTTCTGCACCACTAATGTACAACAGTATCTTGCACAAGGTTCACTTTAAATTGGTTCGCCGAATTTTTGTCCGAAACAACCTATAATCTTCTCAACAAGTGATTAATCGATACAACACTGACAAAATCTAAAACTGCTTCTGGCTAAAATTGTCCATTAAACCAAAATATTAGCAACACTGTCACAGGACAACCATCACTACTGAACAACATAAACAAAAACAGGTCATCAGAAACAAATCTGGTCTCAAATCTTTACAAGTCAATAGCCTTCAATTAAAATGCACTTCACATCCTGTTAGGAAATTGGAAAAAGTTCAATATTACTAATATGCAGGTAAGACGATAAAAATTCATCCACAGAACACACATGGCGCAACACTAAAAATACATCATGGGATTAACTGATTTAAATATTAGCCCACTGTTCATACACTCCACATCACTGATGACCACCCACACACATTCTGGCTCTGCCCACCAATATAAAAAAAACTGGAAAGAAATAACCACTGATTGATCTCAGTCCTTTGTCTACAATATCCCACCATCCCCCTCCATATGGTAACTTGGTCATTTGGAAGAACTAAACATAAAACTCAAAACAAATCACAGCATCGCTGCTCCTAGGCTAGATACTTGCCAGGCAAACAATATTGCTTAGCTGGAAATGCTGGAAAAAAAAGCTCAACATACTATAACAATCGTTAGATCTCACATAACTAACCTTAAAGTAACGGCAATTATTAAAACATGAAAGTCGACATTAAATATTTGTTAAAAATATCATTGAGTCAATTCCATTGCAAAAATAAACACAACAGAGGACAAGCATCTAAAACATGCCTTTAGTTGTCCCTTTCTGCCATAGTTATTGAAATCTATTCTTCTTTTTTATTGTGTATTCCTCCAGAATGTCTATGTATGATTCTTGAAAAAACAAAAAAGAAAACCCTTTATATATATATTGCAACTGCTGTTCATCTTTAAATGATGACAATTGGTATTGTAGATATTAAAAGTCCATGTTTTTAGCCATTTTTCTTATGCAAGTTACTTATTGTTTACATTTAAAAAAGCTGGTTTGGACATCACCAATAAATCATACTCAGAGGATCATACATAGGATAAAGGAATAAGGCCTTATAGTCCCTATAGAACTTCACCAATGTAAATGCTTCTCATTTTTTATCAGTTTCAGTCAAAATGTGTTTAACTACTAACTTGATGCCTGTTTCAATCATAAAGAAATGTAATTTTGAATATTTTCATAAAATAATTTTAGGTCCTGTGCTAAACTCAGACATTTTCACGTTTTGTTTTAGAAAACTTATAAAAGTAATTGAATAAACTATCAGAAAAATACTCTAATCTATGGTCTTTTTCAGCCTATTTGTATGAAATCATATTGCTGGCTTGGTTATAGCCGCGTTCCTTCTTCTAGAGTCCAATTTTCTCCACAAGAGTTAAAACCCAGTACGTGCACAAGGACCCACAAACAGAGACTTTATATCTACTCTAACAGTAGAAATGGGAGATTAGAACCTTCTGCAGGTCTGAGTGTTCCACATCTGTAGAGGCCTGATAAGCACTGAGGGAGCTGGCTTTTCAGCTGGAGAGAGTAGAGAATTTCACCCAAACCTGTCCCAGCTGGGACAAAATATCAGTGAAATTTACCTGGCATTAGTTTGGGTCTACGTGGCAATAGAGTCCTATTAAGCATCTCTCTGCCATTAAAACACTTGCTACTGGCACAATGATGCCTGACTGTATCAGACTTGCCTGTAGCCTTGAGGTGAGGCTGAATCTGCTTATTCTGAAAGGGCATTGGCCTGGAACAGGGAGGCAAAAGAAATCGAACGCTGCAAGCTACTTTAAAATCCTCCTGGTGCTCGTTCTTATTTGTTCCGGAAACCTGAAAACCAGTGGTTTGTTATGGCCTTAACCTCCAGAATTTCTAGCAGGGCAAATGGGTTGAGCAGAGTGGGACTATTGTCATGCATGAGATAGATGATAGACTTAAGCTCCTTTTTTCACTCTTTTTTAAGTCTACATGCAGGTTATGCTGAGTCATAAATGATGTCCATTACTCTCCCTGTTTGTATATAAGTTTAAATTCCACTCCTGACGACCATCAGGCTGGTAATGATGATTCAGTAGTTGTGGATGGATATCTGTGTCAACCTTGATGAGCACTGAAACAGTGCTTGGAGTGACAGCCAATTAATCTTAGATTCCCCATCATTACATTACATTACATACATTAATTGTTTTCATTACCCACTTATGGTGGCATTACCCACTTATAAAACCATCATATCACATCCTTAATGATCTATTGTTTAATCCTATAAACCATCAAGCACATCTCAACAGAAGGATTAACAGGTGGGAGGATTTATAATATGGCAATGAGAATAAAATCTGCTTTGGTATTGATTGGATGTGCTCACTACACTCTGCAGCAGAAGTAATACATTCACATTTATATTTTGGGAGATGTAACTCAGGCAAATACACTTGGCTGAATGGTGTGGCCAGTGTAGGGTGATGGATGATGAGGAGAAAGCTTTGGGATGGGCGGACACCTCTCCCATTAATCTGCAGAGCAGCACTGTCTGCCTCTGTTTGCATAGCAACACCAACTCCCCATTACTCATTTAGCTGCTGCCCATTATCTTTTTGTTGATGAAAAGAGTTCTCCTCTAAAAGATTCTGAGGGTGCTTTTGGCTTCCCATACTACTACTACTGCAAGCTATCCTATGTGTCAGTCCTGGACAGCTGAGGCAGTTAATTGCATACATTTCATATGAGAGTGCAGACTGAAATAGGAGCTACACAGCCCCTCAAACAATGCTAAATTTGTTCAGTAAAGCACTTTATTTGGTTATGTTTTGATTTAGAACCTAGACACTCCTAGTATTGTATAATAATTGCTTAAAATTGAGTTAATTTCATTACAATTTTGATGAACTTTTAGCTCTGTTCCACAGTTGTTGTAGATTAATCTTATTTATTTTAAAAAGTGCCCTTGGGTTTTGAATTATGCAAAAACATTTTTTGATATTGATGGCTCAGGGCAGCTGACTGAGTTTTTGAAATTACTTTTCACAATGTCCTTTACGGTTGGCAAGCTCAGACTAGGAACTCTTTTAAAAACTAATTGCTGCATTTACTACCTGAGCAGATAGCTCTACTAATTGGCTTGCTATGCTTGCGATACTTTGAGGTACTGGTTGGCTTGAAACAAAAATATCTTATCTACTGCAACCTCTTGATAAGAACTAAGTTTAAGACCCCAAAAAATGTTTTTTTAACTGCACTGTATTCATGTGGTGACAGTGGATGTTGATTCTTAAATTTGATCTCATGGTCTAGTACCAGAAACTAGTTTGAGTTGATTTCAGATGTTTGACCCTGTGCATTATCCTACTGGGAGTTGCCATCAGGGAATGAGTGCACTGGAGTTATGAAGAGATGGAAATGACCAGGAACCACGCTCAGTCAAAACAATGCTTACCTGGTACAAAAGGGAGCCAAGGTAGCATCACTCCCACTATTAAACTAACACGCCCACAGTTGAAACCACTGATAAAATAGTGATTATGACTCTACCATCTTAACATTAGAAATCAGAACCTGAGATATTGAAATTTTTTATTGTGGTTTCATTTTTTTATTTTACAGTTGTGCCCAATGTGATCTGCAGTATGCACAATAAACTGGCATTGACTTAATTGCCAATGTTGGTCATTTTTAAAATTAAATGTATTGATCTGATAAGTTAAACTGGACCAATGTTTGTTACCATGTAGTTGTTGCCTTTTTGTTTCAGGATGGAGAAGGGATGGGAGTGGGGCAGTGACTGTTATGCACCGCAGCTTTGTGGATGTTTAGCAGAAGCAGAGTCCCAATGTTAGCATTATGGTCACTATTGGCCAACCGATGGGAGATACGTAATCTTTAATAACAGTAGTTATAAAAAAGCAACCATAAAAATATCAAACCTTAATATCTGTACAGATTTTAATATCAATGGATCTTTTGTCTTCAGCTTCAGTCGTCCACATACCTCAAAGTTCATCTTGTCATGAACTTAGAGAGTGTATTCCATATACCTTTGGTTAAAAATATGTTATTCAAGCTTCTGTTGCTCTAGATGCAGTCTGCCTATCTCCTCCTACCCCTAGAATCAACAAGTTACATGAACTTGCTGCTGCCCACTAGATGTTTTCTCATCTTCAGACCCTTGTCTATAAACCCACTGTCGTTGGTGAAAGTCTTTGTAGATATGCGATTTATCAAATATTCAGACTAACCCACCTTGAAACAACAATCATTCACTTAAATCATCTTTCTGCCACATTAAGTTTGAGTGTGAACAAGTTGTGTTCTCTACATTTAGATTCTTACAGTTGTTTGGTGCACAGAGTTGTGATTGACAGATTTCCAAGTTATGTGGAGGAGTAAATGAACTGCTGTATTCTATACTGTGGCCAATAAGTTTGTAGGACATGTTGCTTCATTTCATCGACAGTCGCAACATTTGTTTGGTTTTGGCTACAATTGGAAACAATTTTCTGAATGTTTTGATTTTTCTTTGTTGTTTTTATAAATGTTTGTGAAGTTTTTTTCTCTTCCTTTCAATATTTTTATATCATGAAAATCTGCTACTGGTGCATACCTGATACTGATTGTCATTTACTTTTATAGTTCAAGTTAAACTCAACAAAGAGGATAGCATTAAAATATGGACTTAGATTATTATATTGAAATGGATATTGCTATCATCTTATCAAGAGACAAGTCCTATCTAGGACAAATATGCAACATCTCTTATAGTTTAAATAAGGGTTTAAACTAGATTTAATGTAGAAGTTATGAATCTATTCAGAAGGCTCATTTAAATATCTGCCTCAATTGGGATTTAAAAAGTCCAGACAGGCATGTGAGAATGACATTCAACAGCGATGTGTTCAACAGTCTTGCCGCGTCTCTGACAACCAAAACTACCCATCAGTCAACATGATTCATCATTCTGCCAGCTTTGCGTCCAAACCTGTTCACAATTTGAAGGTCCGAATGACCGCTGCAAATCTTTTAACTTTTGACAAAGCATTTTTTATTATATAACCCATAAACCAAGCTAAATGTAGACCTATGGTCTTATCTAGGCGAGAAATCACTTCTTTAATGCATCTATGGCAGAGTCATTATTCTGATAGGGACATAAGAGTGCAATGTGTGATCAATTATCATCATACTGTAAATATAACTTAGTCCTAATGAAGCTGTTTTCCTTCTATTGACATATTTTCTTTAAGACATTTATCTCTTACGGAAAAAAAATCAATAAACTTGCTGGGAAGAAAAAAACAAGAGCAACACATGCTTGTCAAACTGAACTTGGTGAAATCAAACTGAGATGAAATCTATTCGTGGAGCCCCTGCTGGTGTCCTCAGGCACATCTCAGTATTTTTCTCCAAAGAATCAGCAGGATCCTTTTTGATTTAAACACTAATAAAACAATGCCAATAAGCATAGAAGGATAGTGAATGACTTGGATAACAGTTTATTCTTTATATTTTATAAAATACATAGTAAATTGTGCCAAATATTTATGCAGATTTGGGCCTTTTTTTTACTCACAGGCGTAGCTTTTGCCTTTGAGAGCTCTTCTGATGCTTCTTAGCTTTTGTTTGTTTTTTCTCCCTTACAGATTGTTCTTTTATGAAGCCTCCACAGGCTCTTAGCAAGAGATTAAAAAAAGCAATGTTAGCCAAGCTTTTATTTTTCTCCCTCTCTTTAGTTCTGTAGTCGGGGAGTGTAATAATCTTTGAGGAGCATTAGGTGTTATGTTATCACTTTTGGTACAAATTTATTCAGAATTGTTCTTTGTTTTACCTTATCTATGGCTCTGATCATGTTTGTACATTCATCCCACTGACCCAGATTATTTATTATTATTGTTATTATTTATTATTACACCTCAGATTAAAACTCACCTGCTTGCTTACATCCCAGTTTTGTCTGTAATCAAAGGTATTGGGTACGTTTACGTACCTGGGCATCATTTTAAAGACTGCATCAACACATGGTAACCTTCAGGGAATTCTTCCTTTTAATTTCTGCTAAGTAGAGACGTTTTGGATGTAACGTTGCAAAAATCAGTTTGTTACTTTCCATTATGGTTTAACTCAAACTGCTATCAAAGCTTTTAAATTGACACCAACATCAACAATGTTGGTGTCAATGCATTTGACTCTGTGGGTAAACAACATACATAGTTCTTTTTTTAATGATAAAATGACAGATGAACAAGAGAAACAATTGTTTTATCATCCTAAATATTGCAAAAATATATAAATGGTAAGCCAGGAAGCATTTCATAAAAAAGAAAAATATTAGCTCTTGTTAAAAAAAAAACAGTAGAAATGTATTGCTATGATGAAGTATGACTCAAAGGGTTAAATCCAGATGTAACTTATAGTTACTCAACAACAACAGTGATAAATGCACAAAACAGGTGAAATAAAAGATGTAAAACATAAATACGCAGCCCAATAGCAACCAATGAACAACATTTCTGTCTCTACAGCCACAACCCTGCATCAAACCAGCACAAACTGCATATCCAATGAAAGCAGACACTCCGGAGACTCGAGTCGTGTGCTTCACTTTCCTCTAAACCAAAGCACTGCAGAGATATAAGGCAATAAACAGCATCAGATGAAACCACTTAGCCAGAAAATATGGTAGTTTGAAAAATATCTCCTACCTTACCTAACATGCTTGGTTGAAAGTAATTTCTACTGCAAA
>JAUZNJ010031620.1:0-14128 GCA_034780135.1 Jordanella pulchra | reverse complement strand
TTATGGGTGGGGTCATCAATCATTTTTGACAGGAGGTGGGGCATTATACTCTCTATCTTCTTTGAGTGAGCTAGCAGTTAGCAGAAATTATAATTCCAATAAATGACCTTTGGTCATAATTTGGTAATCAAAATGTAATGAGCAAACGAGAAAACATGAACATGAACCAAGTGTTCAAACCCTTAGTGAAATAAAGCCTGTTTTAGCTTTATAACAGCTAAAACATGTTACTGTAGCATGGCGTACCATACAGTCCATCTTCTTAGCTTTGTCTTTACTCAACAGTAAAGAAATGAAATGATGAAGATCATCAAAAGACTTTTATTTATTTTTTTGGGGGGGGGGCAGCACAATCCAGAGCAGCACTGTGAGGTAATCTGCACCTTCCATTGAAGATGCTTAAGATGAAACATGGACAATCGTCCAAAATTATTATTTTCATGGTTTATGGCACAACAAGGGTTATAATGCATTTAGGAAATGTATTACGAAATGATGGCTTAAACTAATTGCTGAAATAAATAATCATAGGTTTTGAGAAAATGATGTAGGCGAAAAGAAGATTTTGCTAAACATTACCTTTTAAGAATTTTAAGAATAATTCCTGGTAAAGAACACTTTCTATAATTCTGAAATAATATTTTTTCACTCAGTCTTAAAAATCTTTTTTTTTCTTTAACAAAGATTAACAAAGATTAGCTTTTGACTGTTATTGTACTTTGTTTTTAAAAGCAGCAAATCTAGAAAAAAAATAAAATAAAAATACTAAATGCAGAGTTATATATGCTCCAGGTCAGACGTTCCCAAAATGTTCAGACTTTAAGTCAAATAATGACAATATGATTGAGGAGCCCCTAAAACTACATATTATTACTTACATATTAATATACAGTGAAATAATGCTGTTAATTATTAACTCATGATATTAATTTAAAAAATGACATTTAATTTTATATTTATCTTTTATTTAAAAATATTTACTGTGACATTTAACAATTTGATTTAGTTAAAACTTAGAAGTTTTTTAATGTTTGAATTTTATATCAGATGAATAATAATGAGTAAATAAACAAATGTAACTTCCCCTTATATATCATGGTACATTTATCTTATATGATAAGATTTGGTCCATATTGCTCATCTCGCGACCCCAAACTTGGTGTCTCGTGACCCTCGTTGGGGTCCCGACCCACACTTTGTAAACCTCTGCTCTAGAGTCTTGACCATTCATTCCAAAAGTTGGGGTCATGACCCGACAGGGTCCTTGGGGTCATGAGATCCACTATAAAAAGTAAATCATTTTAAACTGCATCATTAAAACAACTCTTAAAAATGAACAAAACCAACTACTCTGGTCAAAGATTATGTTTGTATATTATTACATCTCTGGTTGATGTTTTCGTTGCAAATAAGATTTAACTTCTCACTCTCTTTTTTGTGAGTGGATGTATTATTTGTTCAGCAAAAAATAAATATAAAGACAAAAGAAGAGGAATGATTCACAGCTGAGACCAATATTCTCTAAGTCGTTGTAAATTATTTCACTTAGTGTGACAAAATAAGTTCAATAAAAATCATTCAATCAAAGCTGTCAAGTCTCCGTTGGGCAGGAAACTAATATAGTTAACCTCTCTTTCCCACCATCCTCCTGTATTAGTAGACTCCTATACATTCATCATACTATAAATTTATACAAAAGAAAACATTGATCTTCCTCTCCAAATGGAAGTGTCGCTAACATCGCAAGTCAACATCTAATCACCTTATTGAAGTTTAAAATTGGTTGACAAGTGTTTATTTTAGATTTGTTCTGCACGCGTCTTAAAACATAATAATAACTGGAGCTTGACTGAGGTAGTCGGATGGTTCGCAGCCAACGTTGTAAAATGTCCCTCATTCTTTTTAATCCTTGAAATACTTGACAGGTATGCATGCGATCCTAGCTTTGCTTTGCCACTGAGGCATACTGATGTAATCAAAGACAGCTTTTATTTTGAAAGGACAGACATGCTGAATTTACAACCTGTTCTGAGTTGGAGCCAAAGATCAACCACAAGCCATAACAGTATGTGAGAAAAAGCTTAACCTGAAGCAAATCTGTAAAGATAACAATGACGCTTTAATAAGGTAAGCGCTGCTGTCTCATTAACAAACCTCTTCTTGAGGCTCTGCCATGCTCGGTGCGCTGGAAAATCTGTGACCAGAATCTTTGTATTTTGTACAGGCTTAAACATTAAAAAACACCTTAACTAAAATAAACAGCGTTGCCCTGCAGGCAAAACATTCTTAAGAGTTATTTACCGCTTTGTTTAATTAGATAAAGAGGACCTACCCATATTTTAAAAAAGTCTTACAGACAAGAGGAATGTTCCCTTTTCACCTAGTTTTTTTAACTTCTACTTTCAACTGTCCAACAGCTGGTTATGGTGGAGTTTGTACATAAGCAGCTGTAAATGCATTGCTGTGTGTAACCACTGAAAAAAAAAAAACAGAAGACCTTGCTGATTGTGAAGTCATGCCATTTTTGGAGTTCATAGCTGGGAGCATTTCAGGTAAAAAAAATGTTAGTGAAGCAGCTGAAGATTGAAATACAGATGAGATTTACAATGTCTCCTTGTCTTGTTTTTTGCAGGAGCGATGGGAATTGCACTTGGACATCCGTTGGACACAGTGAAGGTGACATGGTGAAACCTCATCACACGTAATCATGTGTATATCATGCTTATCATAAAACCTAATCTTTTGTTTGTAGGTGCGCCTCCAAGCAAAGTCTGTGTATAAAGGGATATTTGACTGTGTGGCTAAAACATATTTAAATGAAGGAGTAGGTGACACAGTCCTCACTTATATTATAGAGTCTTTTAGGAACAAGCCCTGTGCAATTAGAATTAGGATGATATGACTGCTCTGTATCTTTTTTGTACAACAGCTCCGTGGATTCTTCAAGGGCATGTCCTTTCCAGTTCTGACCACTGGCCTCGCCAACTCAGTCGTCTTTGGATCTTACAGCAATGTTTTAGATTACATCTCTCAGTCTGATTGCAATCCCCAGAGCCACTGCAAACAAGCCTCTTCAATGAAAGTCTTCACTGCAGGCTGCTTCTCAGGTGCAGTGCAGGTAAGGTCACTTTACAATCACTGGTTTTCAAACAAACATCCACTTGCAGAGACCCAGCTGTATTAATATGGCTTTGACTGTGTAGACCCTTCGCCTAAGGGTAAAGACTGACTGAATGTTCCAAACTAGTGGATTCTGATGATTCCACAGCTGAGCGGTTCTGTTGTCTTGATCGGCTCGGACCCTGTGCTTGGAAAATGTCTGGTGAAAATCATCTGTCTGTTTAATATGGAAAGGCAGACATTTCTACTCCAAGTTTCTACAAGATCACCAAATCCCCAACCTCTTAAACTGGCAAATAGGTCCAAAACGAAAAGTTTATTTTTTTCTATTGTTACCACGATGGATAACATTTTACAATAAGGTACACAAAATTTGATTAGCTACTAGAGAACACTTAGAGAACTAGTAAGGAACAAATGCGTAGCTGACCAGTACTTACTGGGATCACCTAGCTCAGCCCTATTATGGTACTACTGCTTAGTTACCAAGGAAACACAGAATAATGAAGTAGTTTTGCTTAACTTAAGGGTACATGAAAACATTAGTTAATGGTCAGGTAGTGATTAAGTACTGATTAGTTCCTCAATAAGCACTTGGTATAACGTTTCACTTTTCTTTAGGGTACACAAAACCATTAGATAATGGTCAGGTAATTATTAGCTCCATAGTAACTACTTGATATGATGTTTGACTCAACAAAGTCCATGAAAGTATCACCATATTTTCCAGACTGTAAGTCATAGTTTGGTTGGAGCTGCGACTTATACTCTGGAGCGACTTATGTTAATTCAGAACCAACGCAGATAATCTCTACTCTAATTTTGTGAAAACGAACCAGCTGTCCCCTAATAAGTATTGGTTAACTACCCTTTAGACTGTGTACGAATGTCTGCACTAACCCCTCAATCACTAAATAGAGTAGGGACTTTACAGTGGCTAACTAACCATTGGTTCCTGATTAGTCACTCTTAATTTCCTTGGTAACTATGCAGTAGTACCATAATAATGCTGAGCTGGTTGTGCCCCAGTAAGTACCTGTTAACCACCCACTGGTTCTTTCTTAGTTTTCCAGGCGTTCTTTAGTAGTTAGTTAAATCTAAAGTGTTACCCCTGATGTTTGGGCTGAAGGGATTTTCCATCAAAACTCTACCAGAAAAGACATTATTTTTGTTGCTTGTTTTATTGTTGAGACAAGTGAGACCCAGAAGGCTTTTGTTACCTGGATGAATCTTGGAGCAATTTGGTTTGATTGTAACTCAGGGAAGGTTCACCATTATTACATGTTATCTCACTTTTTTTTTTACATCGACACTCCTTGGAGTCTCAAACTTATGAAATTATTTCCAATCATTTCCAGACTGACAGATGTCAGAGACTGTTTCTCATCTGATGACTTGCTCTTTGAAATCGTTTAGCCTATTTCATGTTGTTCAACAGGTTCTGTTTTTCTGTAATAAGCTCCAGGCTGCTAGAATCCAGGGTCTCATTTCCAGATGTGAAAGTGGTCTTGTAAGTGGACAGGAAAATTAAGAGCTTTGCTTTTTGACAGCTTTTACATCTTCTAACCAACAATGAAAATAAGTAATACGGTCATTAATAAATATCATTTTATTTCATCCTGGTCCTATTTCATCCTGCTGTCCCATTAACATTTAGATATTGGAATCCCCAAAAGGCAAAGACAGACCTGAGACTTTTACCTTTCTCTTGCTTAGAGCCATGGCCCCATTTCTTCTCTCTTCTCCTCCATCACAAATAGGAGCTTAGAAATTCCAATCAATTGAAATAAACAACTAAAGTTGGGATTCGCCTACATTAAGCGTTGTGTTACAGGGAACATGAAACATACTTAAGATTCTCCTTAAGTGACTGAGACTTTTAGCTTTTCCCATAAAACAAACCTGATGTTCAGAGTTCTGTGTAACTTTTGGTAGAAAAGACAAAAGAAAAAATGAACAAAACTCATTTTAAATATTCCGAACGAAAAGTTATGGTGTGATCACTGATGGATACATCAAACAACAAATAGCTACTATTGCGAATCAATACTCAGGGAGCTGCTCAGCTTTGCTATTTCAAGTTATTTAACCCGAGTATCCATCATCTACCTCTAAGTAGTCTGTTTTTATTGAAGACGGATTTTGATCCATCCTAAATGCTAGTTTTTTTGCCTGCAGATGGCAGCACATAACCAAAGTGTAACCGTAACCAAGGCAGTGAAGTTATATTAGTGTCATCTAAAGGGACGAGACAGAAAAAATCAGAGTAAATACAATGATTCCATTAATTGACGTTTAACGTTACTGATCCGTCAAATACTGAAGGAGAAGAGGAAGGAGATCACTGAGCAGACAGGATGTTTGTGCACAGGACATTGTGTTGGCAGGCCTGCTCTGCAGCTCTACACAATGTTTTCATTCAGATCTTTACTAAGCCTTTCAAACACAGCTTTCTCCTTTAACAGGTGAACATCAGTGTCCCAGAGAACAGGAAGGTGTGGGACAGGTAAAAAGGCGGTATCAGAGTGTTCCAGCGGGATGGATATTTCTGGATGAAACTTGGAATAGAAGCTACAACACTGGACATACTGCTTTATGAGAAGCAGAAATATGTAATGAAAACGTTTTGTAGACGTTTACTTTATACCTCCAAATGCATTTTTTATCTATCAAAGTAAGAAGTATATGTTAACATAGGGCCAGATTGGTTTGAGACTATTATTTAAGTAAACATTAGATTTATCTGAAATCTGCATTTTGTATTTACTTGGATTATAATGATCAGAAGCATTTAAGTGCAACAGAAGATCAAAAACCAGGGCAGGATGATATGGCCAAAATTTGTATCATGATACTTTTCCTAATTCAGGTTGATGCAATATAATTTTGATATTGATGTAGAAAAAAATAAAAGCCTTAGAAATACAGACAAAAATGCCCATAACAAATGTCTATATAAATTTATGACAAATTTTTTGCAATGTTTATAAAAATCCTCCAACATAACATATAAGAAATATTAGCTTTGAAAACAAAAACACATAAAACTACATGAAAACCTAGAACATCAGTCAGTGACAAAGGCTGTGATGTATATTGAAATATTGAAAATGTGTCAAAGTCGTATCACCAATATTAAATCAAATCATATTGCGATATATATTGATATTGAAATATTATCCAACTCTACCAAAAACAGAAAAAATCAAAGAGGAGATTCAAGTTTTTACTGTGCTTTTATAAGAAGATATGTTTAAAATATACCAGAGAATTATGTCTTAGATGATTTAAGTTGACTAACCCTTTTATGATCCTTTGCCTCCAGGTACTGATCTGTGCCCCAATTGATCTGGTGAAGGTGCGTCTGCAGGGTCAAACAGCTGCTGAGCGGTACCGTGGACCCATACACTGTGTAACTGTAATACTGCAGGAAAAGGGTCTTAAGGGTCTGTACAAAGGTGGGGTGGCTATGGCTCTGAGGGATGTACCCTGCTATGGACTCTATTTCCTCCCTTATGAGGTCATTCGTAAGACTCTGACTGAGACTGGAGAGGAGCCAGGTCAGTCTGAGCTTCCTGAGAAATGTAAAGGATTTCAGAAAATTTCAGAATAAATGATAAGTAATTTAATTAATTTTTAATATATAAGAAACATTTTTGAACATACTGGAAAAGAGTAAGAATTCATAGTAAAAAACCTGAAACTTTATGGTACACAATTACTAATCTGTCAAGATGTGAAACATGTGAGATAACTGTAGCACAAAACAGAAAAACAACCAAGAAATGTGGATAACTTAAAAAAAAGTAATAAAATGAAAGTAGTAGATGAGGTTAAAAAGTGTTTTTTTTTATAGTTTACAAGCACAAACATGCAGTTCTCTGTAAAAATGTTTTTTTTTCATTGCATGATGAGAACCTCAATGTGCTTTATTAGAGATTTCGCTGTATGAGACACCACTACACAAAGTATTACATGTTTAAAGAGTCAAACTTTATTTGTCTTTATTTGCTTTATTTAGCAAATAAAGACAAAAGAGAAAGAGAGAAAGGAATAATGGCATACAGATTGGAATATTATAAAGGTTATTAAACATAACTAATTAAACACAACCTCATTAAGATAAAGAATCAACCAATAAAACACTGTTATCCAGGACTGGTTTTCTAACAAGTTCCACTTTTATGCAGGTTAGAAATTTCCAATGTCTAGTACAGTGGGTGTAATAAAAAATTGATTGAAGAGCCTATAATTCAGCTACTCTGCACAGACCACGGCAGAGCAACAACGAGATCTGGTGTGGTGTTCCGGAGCTATATAATTATAATAATCTCAATACATCATCTTGTTTACGGTATCAGGATATTTCTGGACAAATTGTGTCGTAACACAAGTATTGTGATAAGTATCGTATTGCCATCTTTTTTCCTAATTCGTAACCCGACAAGCTAAGAAAAAATACAGAAAGTATTGTTTTTTTTTTTTTTTTGTTTTTTTTTTGTTTATTTGTGTCCAGTTTTGCTAATATAGCTCTGGGAATAGACGTCCCAAAGCTAGAGGATAGCCCTACAGCTTTGGTTTGACAAGCAGACCACTATGACTTCCTTCATAGGGTTCCGCTTATTTAGGGAGATGGAAAGTTTGGTGAGAAAAAAGAGGGGATAAGAAAAAAGGGGAGAGACAGGAAAGAGCGCATGAAAAGAGAAAAAAATATAAAACAAAACAGCAAAAATAGACAATACACAAAAGATACAGTAACTCCTATGAGTCTGCTTCCACACCTGTTTGAAACAAGATGTGAAAAAACAGAGACCAAAAAAGCAAAAAGATAACAGACAACCAAAGTAAATATCAAACAAAGCTTTTAATAGCAGCAAGTAACCTATTGGGATTATATAATATTATTCAGGGTAGTATAAATCTGTAGCTGCAGCTTAGTACTTAGTATTAGTGTGTATCTGTGAACAACTGGAATCAAATTCCCATGTGTGTGTATGCATGGGTCCTGATGTATAAAGGATTTATAAAGCCCTACAGGGCTTACATGACAGCCACTCAATATTCAAAGGCACCCCAGGTCCTGGGACAGGGATCCAGGGACAGGCCCCACCCCAGAGGCTATAGTGCCGAGGTCCCACCGGACACCCAACCTGACAAGCAGACAAGAACAGAACTTCACCTTCACACAATCCCACGTTTACACCCATATGGACATATACAAGCACTCAAATACGACGCACACAGGGGCAGCTGCTAAACATATTCTTACAATCCTCATTCATACTCTATCCTCCTGGGTCCATGGGCCAATCACCCTATGGGGAAAAAGGCCTACAGACCCAAGGAGGAGATTCCCAGACCCCTGAGTGTGAGAAGGGGGCACTCAAAAAAAGAGGGCTTGTGAAAGTATTGCTTTTTAACAAAACCTAACTTCCAAATCAAATATGGCTGCCAGCTTTATCATAAAAGAATTAGCTTATGTCAAATCTTTCACAGACCTTAGTTTTAAGGCAAATTTAGAAAACGTGTTTAGAAATATTTTTATATAAAATACAGAGAAAAACATCACCATTTTTTAAAATTTAAAGTACAGTTCCTGATTGCCATAATAACTGCTTATGTTGTTGATGTTTTCTTCAGGTACCTTTGCCATACTTATGGCAGGGGGTGTGGCAGGTGTGGTGACCTGGGCATGTGCCACGCCCATGGACGTCATAAAGGCTCGGCTCCAAATGTCTGGAGCTGGTGGCCGGCAATACAGCGGCGTCCTGCACTGCATAAGAGTCAGCTTGAAGGAAGAAGGAGTCAGAGTCTTCTTCAAGGGTCTTCTGCTGAACAGTGTCAGGGCTTTCCCTGTCAACGCCGTTACCTTTCTAACCTATGAGAGTTTGCTGAAGATATTCTGTCCACCTACTAAATAGAAGCACCCTCTCCAGTAAAAAAGGACTTTGTTTTATGAAACCTGAGCACAGAGGGATCAATGGACCAAAATTTGCTTTTATTTCAGTAAATACATGATCTGATTAAAGATATACAAATAAAAATAGTTTAAACCTAAACGCCTCAACAACCCAGCAGAGAAGTCACATGTTTTTACTGCAATATACATTCATCGCCAAAACTTTTCTACCACTATAACACACATCATTCAATTTTCTGCTAAGCTAGGCTGCTTCGCTAATAGAAGAGAGTCGGTAGCATTATCTTTGCAATTCAGATGCTCCATTTAATGCCACCCTACCATGATTTATTCTAGTACTACTGAAGTAATCTAGCTATGATTGTATAATGGGATTATTTATTGTCATGTTAAACCAAGGTCACCAGGTTGCGTCCGATTTTTTAAATCTCCATCCTTTCCATGTCATGCTGACTGCGTATAGAGAGGCTCCTATTTCGCAGGGTGAGCAGATCTGTGCAGATATTCTTTCACTTCTGTCTCTGTGCCAAATTGAAACAATTTCCTACATTTGACTGGGACAGATTATGAAAATTCATTAAAAATAAATAAAAATTTACTGGCACAGCTATAATACTGTGCCAGTAATTTCTAAGTTTTTCTTTTTTTTTCAAAAAGAGGGGAGAGTGATAAGCTGCACTTACCTGCACTGTCTGCCCCTTGTTGTTTTATTTTTTGAAAGGCTCAAAGATCACTATTTACTATATCCATTTTCTGTCCTAAAGCTTCAAAGTTTAGTTTTTTAAGGAGAGTGATAAGCTACGCTTTCCTCTAATGTCCCTCGTTGTTACTTTTGCAAGCCTCAAAGGATCACTACTTTATCCATTTTCGTTATGTTTTAATGTTTTATTGACTGTTTATGCAGAGTCTGTCCCGCCTGCTTTAAATGCGCCATGCAACTCCAAACCTCACTGTTTTCTCTTGACTGACAGATTCTATTCCGAGTTTTTCCACAAAGTGAATGTTTCATTTACTTTGTAACTGCGTCTCACTTATTGTCAGGCCAATGAAATCGTAGCTGAATTGCTGCGTAATCCAAGTAAAATAGATAAAATAGTCGGAGCTACGCAAGCCCTTCACAAAATAAGCGTTGAGTGTCTACATCCTTGTTGACTCTCAAATGCAACAACGTCTTCCGATACGATTTTCTGTCAGATCAGATTCAAAACCAGATTCTATGTGTTCAGTGTCTGCACTGTTGAAGATACACTCACCTCAGGATGTTGAGTGCTTGGAGTGGCTGTTATGGGAGGAAAATTTAATGTTGACTCTGGTTAGAGCATTGAAATTGTATTACTAGATAGTAAGGTATTAAAAAATAAAAACAAGATGGTGCTGTTGTCACATTACATTCTTCATCTGCATATATGTTAGTTTAACAAATCAAGACCACAACATAGTTTATATGCGACTGAATATACGTAATTTCTTCACTGTTTAGACCCACATAAAACACTTATATTTACTCCCTCATAAATAGTAATAATCTATGAGACAGAGGTATCACAAAGATTTTTTCTTAAATATTTTTTCCAAGCTTTAACCTTTTAAGATTTATTTTCTAAGCACACATCTACCTCAAATATGCACATTCTCCCTGCAGATTTGAATGATCTGTTAGACCACTCCGAATCCCAGCAAATCTGAACTTCTGAATTGTCTATTTGCTCATGTGAAAACTATGTAATGTTCTGTTTTGGCCTTGCTGTTTTTATTTCAAGCCATGATAGTGAAAGATGTAAATTAATGTGTTATTGTTGTATGAAATTCAAAGATAAAAGATCTTTAAACAAATCTTCAACATAAAACTTGTTTTTTTTCTGCTCTACAGGCACAATTATATCCTGTATTGTTTCATTATTTAATCAAGGGTTACTCATAGTAAAGACTTTCCCTTTTTTCCACTTCTTTGTTTACATTTGTTATGTCACGAAAAATCTGCATTTTTTCCCCTTGTTGATTTTTTTATGTTTGGATTTTGAAGTTGATGTAGTTTTTAAAACTACTGAGGTGTCAGCAACAGTTTTTCTCTTACTGAGGTTTGGAACACGATTGTTCAAAGATATTTTATGTGTCTACAGTTACTCCAAAACTTCTGATTACATTTTATTTATTCTTAAATTTATAGAACACTACCAACTTGTGCAGAAATGTGATTTTTAGCACTGTTTAATGTTTTTAATCAATTATCTCTGGAAAAGGAAGATAAAAGGAGCCTTTAAACAAAGAATCACTCCCACTCTTGCAGTTCCTTGTAAAGTATTTAAACTCTATTAACCTTTTTTATATATTGTCACATTACATGTGATATCGTTTTTGAATATTTAATCTAATAGATCAACACCAAGAGGTCTATAATCATTTGGTTGGAGGGAAATTATGTTGTTTTCAAACAAACTGAAAAGTGTGGTGTGTCCGTGCTTCATGAAACCACAACTACAGCTGCACATGTTCTAGAGAATCTGTCTATCAAAAACCTTAATCAGTTGTTTGTTCCTAGGTGGCTCAAGCTTGGCCAGAAAACTTAAGAGATCATCATTTATTTTTTATCCTTATTCTCAGTTGGAATTACTTCTGACTGTACATTACTTCCAAACTTGAATATATTTTATTGGGAATTTCTGGCAGAGGGTCTATAGCCATTATTATTTCTGATAAACCTCCAGGATTGATGTATATTTAGCTACATCTATCTCCCTTTAGTCTAAGACCTGTTCCCCTGTCCCCCAGTAAGCAAATACTCCCCCCCAGCATGATACTGCCAGTACCATGTTCCATTATAGGGACGGTTTATCCAGGGTGATGTTCAGCATTGGTTTTTATTCTGAAATAGTTTTTAATGCAGGTTAGATTATATAATTTTTTATCTAACAACCCTTTAAATATTGTTTTTTTCCCCAACTCTCCCATAAGGGCCAGTCTGGAGGTGATAAAATGTTTTCCTACCCTTTTTCTTTTTTTTCTAAAGCATGAACAATTTTTATTCATTTCTATGAATGAATCAGCATCTATATAAAAGTTGAAGAATCTGAATCTGTTAGAAGGAAGAATAATTGTGATTACCATCCGGGCTCTCCTGTGTAAACACCATGTAACTCACATCAGAGAGACTCCTTTACATTCAGGCCTTATATGAGCTTGGCTCGTATCACATTATGAGACCACTATCTTTCGTGTATCAGTAACGAATACATTTCAGGCTGTAATTGCTCCATCCGTGTCTCTTTACTATTATGGCATTAATATCACTGTAGCTATCCCCCAAACAATGGAGCGATTTGGGTCATAATCTCACCCAGCAAATCCAACCTCTGGCTTTAGAAAAGTATCTGTATCATCAAGCTAAACTTTATTTTATTTTGATGTCTCTGTCAGCATTCTCCAGTTACCATGGGCATCTTGGAAATGCTAAGATAATCTTTTATTAACCAAACTTTTCCCAAACATGTCTGTGTTTTTTCTTGGTCTCCAGTGTTTTCTTATAAACCTTTAAGACCCTCGGAGCTGCAATTACACACAGGTGGACTTTAGGATATTTGGAGTTTTAAAAGTAAAGCAGTCTGATTAAAAATGAACAAAACCTTTTTCAGATTTGGAAACCATTTCATAATTATGTGCTTTATGTTGCTCCTGATAAGACATTCTTAGTGGGCATATTATGTTAGATAAGATATTAAACATTGTAGCACTGAGTTCAAGTTACTAAGGTGATAAAAGAACCTTGGGGCTCAGTGATAATAAACCGCTCTGATTTCTGCACCATGCAATCATTACACAACGTTTTACCACAGCAGGCTGTAGAGTTTATCTAAGCTGCTACGGTTGGGACACTCAAACAAAAAAAAAAAAAAAAGACGCAGCAAACCTTCTGCAGGAAGGATGATTTTTAATTTTCCATAGTGGACAAAACATTATTATATATCCACAGTGAAATATTTACAATGGACTAGAAAACCTCTTATCTCTTTATCACAGTTTAAGTCATTTAGACCGTATTCATTGTAAGCAAATCAATGCTGAACATAAAACAGACGTCTTATAACCCACAGCTGTTTATGTACACATATTTGAGATTAATCATCAGAATATAACAAAAGCAGCAATGGGAAGGTTTAACAAAAATGTTTACGTTCAAGTCAGTCAGTTCTTTATACAAATCTGAACACAAAGTAGAAGTTAAAGTAGCATTTTTAGTCACAGAACCTGATTAAAGAGTATAAAAAAAACATGATTGATAAAATACATATTATACAAGACCCTTAACTTTCATACAGACACTACAGCCAACATGACTGTGGTCAGAATGTCTGTATTTTGTCTTACAGTAAGTTAAAGAGAGAAAACAAACCAAACTTACATGACAGAAGCATTCCTAGAATGCAAATCATGGCTCTCTAATGTTTCACATTTCCTTTAAATGTGTCAAACCAGTAAAACTACAAATAAAAAAAAATAAAAATAAAGAGGCAACAAATATTTCTTTTATACATTAGGTTGCATCAGACGGTGGAGGCTGCAGCACCTGCAACAGATTAAATGGTGCAGCCATGACATGTTTAGCAGCAGCTGAACCACAGAAGAACCAAGCAGCAATTCCCTGAGTTTACAACCTTAAAACGCACACAGACAAAAAAAAAAGAAAAAAAAGAAGAATGATAAAGAAATACTTTTCATCTAATTCCACAGGAATGCAGGTAGCTCCGCCTAACAGCCGTGGCAGGTTAACCTCATCTTTATAAAGACAGTCTTTATCTGGAAAGGGAGGCTTTTAATCCTCACTTAGCCTGTGAGGGTTGAAAGTCCTGATCCCAAAGGAGCGGTTTGTTGCTCTGCTCAGCAGCCATGGCCTGCAAGGCTTCCCTCTGGATCTGTCGCGCTTTGTTGTACAAGAAGACCCCGATGAAGACGACGACCGTGCCGGTGGCGCTGAGGACGGTGATCTGGTTGCTGAACACGATGACGCTCAGCCAAACCGACAGCGCATGCTTCACAGTACTGGCGACACTGAGGAGGGGGGGGGGGGGCGACTAACATAATACCATACGCATT
>JAUZNJ010031618.1:0-14129 GCA_034780135.1 Jordanella pulchra | reverse complement strand
TTCTTTAAGCTGGAAAATTGAAAGAATAAATCCTCATTTTTCTCCTCTAAAAGAAGAATTCAAATTTAAAATGTAAACAAATGTCAAACTCTCCCCCTAAAGTAATGTGCATCATCATCAGATGCTGCCTGTTTGCTGAGGTCAATGAAAGCACTGAACCTTTTCAGGTACATTTTATATCCATCAAGTGTTTACTTCAAACCCACTTTTAAAAAAAATTATTTAAAAGCTCTAATTTAATCCTTTTGCTGTTCTGCTTTATTGAATACGTACCAGCAGGAGGCAGCATAGAGGTTTAATCAGTGGACAGAAGGATCTGCCAAAAATGTAAACTAGGCGCAAGACGAGTTTTTAGAACAAACTAAGATTGAACCACATGCGATTTTAGAGTAGTTGGTTTCATAACTATCTCTTTGATTCACGGCAGTTTAATGGTTAAAATAGGCTGGATTTGAGTTTGAAAATGAATAAACATTTTTATTAAAATCCTAAATATTTATATGTAGCAAAAGAATCAGATTTGAGAAGGGAGTGAAATTTTAGTGTGGATTAGGATGATTTGCTCTCAGCACAGTGTAACGTGCACATCAGGAAACTCTGGAAGTTGATAATAGTCGAGGAAACCTTGGTTAAAGGATTTCTTTAGCGTTTCAGAAATATTTGCTGGTTTGGGTTTTTATGTTGGTAAGATAATGATGTAAATGTTTTTTTTTATAGCAGCATCACCATGTTTCAGAAAGCTTTCACTGCGTGTAGACTGGTTATGATGGCCGTTTAAGTACAGTCTATAAACCAAACAATCCTTTCTAAAAAAAAAACAAAGCCATGTGTTTTTTCCCTATTATGACGAGTAAACACATTTTACTGTTTAATAATGACAATATTTACATGTTGAGCTCTAATATAGAAATAAACAGCTGATCTACTCCGTACCAATCGGTACCACCGGATCCAACAGAACCAGCAGCCTGCTTCTCAGCTTTCTACCCTCAGCTGTTGTTAAGGTTATGGACTTCAACACATTTCATGTTTGATCCATTTATAGCTTATAGGCTGATTGTAAATTACTGTTCAATTCATTTTCTGCAATTCCAGGTAAAAAAAAAAATTACATCCTGTTGAAAAATGTACGTTTCCCTATTAAATCGATAATCGACACTTAATCACTGTCATCAAGAGAAACTGCAGTTTTTGATTAATTGTTATCATCAGATTTATATTAATAAAGTGTCCTAATAACAAAAGAAACTCTGATCCTCAACTTATTTTGGGCCATTTTCACTTTTTTTCCCCTCATTACTTGTACTTTAGCAGGTTCGATCCAGGTTATGGACGACTTTTTCCCAAAAACCAAAGAGAGCAGCACTCTATGCTGATTTAGTGAACCGATTTATTTTAAATCAAAGAATGGAAGATCGCTTTTATTTTAAATGACCAACATTTAGCAGCAGGGGGCTGATTAGTTAGCCGTCGGCGCAGACGGGGATTAGAGCTCCGATCTACAAGGATATTAAGGTACCAATAAAAAGCTCATTCACAGCTACAATTAAAAATATGCAAGATTTTATCTAAAAGCTATTTCTCCGTTATTTTAACAAACCAACTGTGCCGGATGATGTTTCAACAGGAGGCCTCGACCTTTAGGTTTTACTTTGACAGACCCTAACTGAACACATTTTCGTATCATATTTTACACAAGCTCTTTTAAGTGCATGGCTCTTCTTATGTTCTCCTTGTATTCGATTTATTTTTGTTCTGCGTTCACTTTTAGTCCTTTCTGTACATTCAGCACACGTAGTGCAGAGGCTATGGTGCCTATTTTCTTTGCAGCATGACTGGTTGATGATAAAAAGTAAAACAAAACAAAGACTCAGCTGTTTACTGCCTGCCTGTACAAAAAAAAAAAAAAAAAAAAAAAAAAAACAGGCATCCAGAGCTCACATTTTTAATTAAGTCTCTCAGTTCAATATGCTGGGATCCTCGAAAACCTTTACATTTTTCGTGTATTTAATGAGTCAATGAATGGATGCATATAAAAAAGGCAGGATTCAGAGTTCTGTTTTCTGCTTCTTAACAAGCATTTTTTCTAATTATATTATTTTGTTATTAGTTTTGGATCAATTTGTGACTTATTATGTATCTTTTCAAAAACACTTGAATTAAATTTATTTCTTTATCTGTTTTTAGTGGCATTAAGTCCCAGACAGCACTAAAGGGCTTTTTATGCATTTGTTTGTTTTTTTTATTTAAAAAACTATAAGAAATTAAATCAGCTCACAGTAAAAACTTTATGCACATAAAAGTAAGAGAACCTATATGTGCAGCTGCCTGACGATTCCACTCCCAGAACCTTGGGTCCAGGTTAAAACCCAGAGGCAAAAGACGGAGAGGCTGAAATGAACCAAAGAATTTCCCCCTTTTTTTTTGCAAATGACCAGTAAATGTTTATAAGATTTTTGTAAAAATGAAGGAACCATATTTCATACTTTTCAGAACAGTGCAGGAAACCCGACCCGGTTTCTGTTGGGCCTCGTCACGAAAGACGAGAGCTCAAAGTGAGACAGCCACATCAGGAACATCTTGCTCTTGGTAGAGAGACTTAAAGAAACGACCAAAAGAAATTTGATTTGAAATGTTCTTTTTTATTGGTCAGAAACATCCTATAAAGAAATACATCCACACTTACAGAATGTTACAGGGGGGAAAAAACCATGGCATGACATGTTAGTGACGTGGAGCTCTTAAAAACTAAAAACAGGTTTTTATAGTTTTAGTCGTCAGTTGTGAGGTTTTCTAGCTCCTCTGTAGAAAAAAAAAAGTTAGAGACAAACTGAGAACAACAAAAAGACAAATACAGAAATGTAAACATGTAACATTATGCTCAGAGATCCATTTAGGACAAGAATCTGGTTCTGCATGTGCAGTTCATGGCTCTCTTATCCCTTGGTTTTATTTTTTGGACTCCATCCACCAGTAATAACACAAGAACAAGATGTTTCTGAGTATGGCTGTCTCACTACATGAAGAACGAAAAGAGCAAAAACAAACTGAACTGAAGCCGTTCCAAAGCGGGGAACTTACCTTGGGCTAAAACACGTAAAAAGAGGGAGTCACTGAGCCGCGGCGTACAAACATGCAGCCCGTCGCACACAGAGCGATAAACAAGCCATCAGCCAGATGCCACAAACACAGAAAAACTGAACAAAATAAAAAAAAAAAGGCCAGAAACTTTGCTATACTCTACAGGTTTGTCTATGAAAATGTTTGGCTTTATCCTTCATTTAAGGAAAAAAACTGACAAGCTGATGATTTTTATCGGGAGCTGATGAACCGCTGATGAACCGGCGTCACCTCCGCCGCTGCCTGCTGAGAGGCTTGATCCAGCAGATTTTACTCCTGTCTTTTTGTCTTTTTGGGATCATAGAAATGACATTTTTTAAATCAAACACATTAAAAGAATAAAGACTAAACTAACTGTACAGGTTCCCTGCCATGTCTTCTATTGTAAAGTCATCAAAACTGACTTCAACCTTGTTTATTTGGGCTTATTTTAAAGTCTCACTATTTCGAGATAAAAATGTCTCAAAAGTTGTTTTTTCCTGTAATTGTAACTATTTCATGATTAGACAAGGGTTGTGTAATTTAAAGCTTGTATTTGTCTCAAATGAAGCTCTAGTTCACTAGAATTAGTTGGACTGATTTCCATTATTTTCCTTTATATCTGAGGCTCCATTTTTCTTACCACAGGATCTTGAGCTTCCAAACAAACTTTGTTTTGATTACTGGGAAATAGTCCAGATGTTAAAGTAATCACTCCTACATTTATATGGATCCAAAAATCCAAGCCGAGATTCCAGCCACTGGTTTAAAACCAGAGGGCGTTACTGGTAGAGATTTATCTCATCCGAGTAGCTTTAAACGTTTATTGCATTTTCAACGATATTAGAAAAAGCACAGTAAAACAAATCTGAACAGGTTCAGTTGTGGGGAGCTGGTCTGCATAACCTGACTGAAACTTGCTTTTTTTTTTTTTTAAGCAGTTAGGCTTTAAAAAAAAAAATGTTTCTCCATTTTTTTTTCACACTAATTTGAATTTAGAAAAATGCTAAATGTTAATTTATTTAAGGGTGTGTTGGGATCTTATGAGTTGGATCATTTGGTGCTAAACAAATAGACTGGATTCAGTTCTAAGAAAATCAGCCTCAACTAAAATATAAAAAGGCAAAAATATTCTTCCAAACTGAAAAAATAAAGGCAGGAAGTAGTGATCAAAACAACAATGAAGAACTGAAACCCAAAAGAACTCAACAACTGATGGCACAGACACACGAAGCTGAAAGGCTGATCAAAAATGTGGAACATTTGTTTTTTTGTTTTTCATGCCAGCCAGCAGGAATGAAACCGGAATAAACCTGTTTGTTCTTTTTTTTTGTTTGTTTCTTTGATCAAGATTTTACTGAAACTTTAAGAAACGACTCAAGACGGGGGAAACATTCCTGCTGACATTCAAGTGCTTACAGGGTTCTATTGCATCGCTGTCTTGGCTTCTTCTTCTACTCTAAGCATAACCGCTGAAACCCTTAATCAGCCTCCATGTTGACAGGCAGGATATGGAAGGGAAAAAAAAAAAAAAAAAAAGCAAAAGTCATTGTCACACTTTCTAGAAAATATTGTCTGGGATCTAAACATTTTTAAATACACTCCATGACTCAGAAACAGCATTTCCATTGATCCTATTAAACCAGTAAATGTTCACATTAAGAAGAAGGAGGGAAACAGGCACAGGAGCTTATTGCTGCTGTTGATTATTTGACACAGCCTCTTCCTGGTTGGTGAGGGCAAAGGAAAGCCACCACAGCGTCTGAGGCTCCAGTTTTAATGGCTGCAGTGTTGATGGCTCTAGGCGCTCAACTGTGTTGCAACATAAGTAAAACTTTAGTGTAGTTTTTGTTCTGTAGCGACGCTGATAGGGACGCCATTGGTTTGCGACGGGCTTAGTACCACAATCAACTCTGATCTACAGGCGCATCTCAACTTAGAAACATCATCAAGAGGATAACAAATTCAAAAGGTGGACATAAATCGAATTCTTCTTGTTTATCTCTGAACAAAGGAAGGATTTTAGCAGTATGTCCATGTTCTGGCCAACATGAACTGATCTGACGGTTGGCCAGCAGAGTCAGTAGGAGGGTTAACCATTAAAGGAAAAGAAACTGACTCCTTATTGGCAGCTGTAGCTGTATATTGAGGTAAAGTTGAGTGGAAGGAGAAACTGGGTCAAACCAGGCCCCTTAAGCCTGAATTTAAGAGTGGTAAATCTCCCTGAACCTTAAAAGGGTAAAACCTCTCACAGTTTTCCTTCCAAAAGACAGGATTTTGAACCAAGGAATGTAATGTTCATGTTCTGGCCTACATAAGCATAGAGAAGACTGAACAATGAAGTAAGGCAACAAAGGTCACTGCTAAAGAAGCCAACTATTGATGGAAAACTGAGTGGAAGGAAAAACTGGACACCAGACCTACAGCAGGTGAGCTGAGGGGTAGTGACAGAACCACAGGCTGATCGCATCCATGTCACACCTCATCGATGCAGCAGCTCATACAAAAAGGAGCCCAGAGCGAAAATACAGCACAGAACATGGACATACAATTCATTCATTCATCTTTTAAGTTTATGATATATTATTATAATGATAATGTAATAACCTGATGTTCTGGTTTTCATCATCTGTAGGCCAAAAAAAAAAAAACAATTTCCACTTTTTGAATGGAAGTGATATTAAAAGTTCAGCTTTTAACGATGTTCTAATCTGTTCAAATGGACCTGAAGTCATGGTTTTACCAGATTGTTGGAAGAATCACCAAACCCGGAAGAAACGAAAATAAAAAAATAAAACGCATTTCCTAAAAAACAAAGAACAACTCTGATCTGAAACAAACTGAGTTCGATACACATAAAATAAACAGCATTAGAAACCAAGTCAGTGCTGCATAAACCGCTGAGTAATGAACCCGTCTGTGGCTCCAGTCGAATCAGGTTAGTTCTGTAGTTGGTTCTGGATTAGTTTCTCTGCAGACATTAAAGTTTGCTATGAGATGAAAAGACTTCTTAAAAACAGCAGCAACAACTAGTTGGCATTTCTTTCTAACCAGAATCATTCAGCCCTTGCAGTAGCAGCCCTGTTTTAACTTCTCATGTTCATATTGCTTTTAGCAGAAACTTTAAGCACTTTCTACACATTAGTACCTTTCATTTCTGCAGATTTGGAGAAAACTCATTTTTTCCCCAAACCAACCGCAAAGCAGAGTTCTCTTTATGAGGGAAACAGGCAGCTTTCTTGAAAAAAAATGTCTTTAAGAGCAGAATAGTGGTAACTAGTGATACAAGAGATTCCTCCGCCTGTGAATTTCCACCTGCTTAAAGCAGTAACCCCCCCCCCTTCTGGTTGGATCTGCACACTGTTACTTGGGAACCGTTTGGATTGGGTTTTGCGGCTCCACAGTATTGGGTCGTCATGGCAGACACTCCTTTAAGACTTGCCTGCGTTGGCCACGAATGGGACGGAGCCGAACAGATCCTCCGGTGGAAGAGCTGTAGATGGCGATGGCTCCGTTTCCACGCCGGCTGTTCTCTCCTCGGGCTTCTCTGTAGAAGTTCACAAAGACGAAGATTAGTGGATCGTCAGCGGCAACAAGAACACACATAAAAGAAATAAAAAAAAAAAAAAAAAAAAAAACACAGGTTCTGTTTTTATTTTCACAATTTTCTTTCTATGTTAAAGGCTTTGGGGCAAAATCTGTAAGAAAGGAAAAAAAAGGAAGTTGACTTGCTTGCTCGGAGCAGGTCGAACTCTCTGTCGATCAGCTCTTCCTCTGTCAGCTTGGAGAAGTTGTCCTCTCCAAAAGGATTCCAGCCTGACATGTCAGGGGGGTGACTGACGGCACCGCCGCTGCTTTGAGAAGTTGGGGTAATACCGTCTGCGGCCAGCAGGGGGTTTCTACTGCAGAGAGAAGAAAGCAGCAGAAACAAAGTTAACTTTAGCCGACAGAAGGAGGAACCGAGAACTAGAAGGGCTGGAAGAAATCAGCAACCAGAAAAATCTGCAGTCAGAATTTATTATGTTTTATCAGGCTTGTAACTAGGGCGTTCACCAAAAAGTCAACTCATCAACTAGTCGACTTAATTATGCTTAGCTGACTCACATCTGGACAACTCGAAATTTGCAGGTGTCACCCGCATGGAAGTCAGCATTCAGAACGGGTTTCTTATTAGCTTATTCTAGAGCAGGGGTAATCAAACAGAAATGATGAGGGGGCACTTTCTTTTCTTTCAGCGACTCAAGTGGCCATTTATTGGGACTGTGTATAATAACGTATCAAAACAATATAACATATGTATAACATATTATATAACATAAAATTGAAATAGAAATATAAAAATAGAAATATAAATTTAATTTGGGCATATATCAAAATAAATAACTAAATAAAACCAAACATAACCCTGTTTAAGATTAAAAAAAATAGCCTTCAGACAGCCCATTTCCTGTGCTTTGTTCAGCTTTTATTGCTGCCACAGTTTCTTGACATATGGTGATATAAAGAACCTTTCTGTCCACTCTGGTTAGAAGTGGAGCAAATTTCAAGCATGCAATTACTGCCCCGGTCAGCAAATGTGTGGCTGCTGCTGAGAGTGACTGTCTTAAGTTTGGCAGGGCTATAGTGCTATCTGTTTATCGTTGCCATGGAGGCAACCCCCAGCCCTATACTGAGATCTTGGCGTGCGATTTCAAAAATAAGAGCAGGTAGGGCAATTGAATTTATTTTCTTTTTTAATTTAAAAAAAAAAAAAATGTTCAAAACAGCTCGTGGGCCATTAATAGATAAACAAGGGGCCACTAAAGGCCCAGGGGCCGCTATCAGAGTGTGGGAGTCCTGGAGGCTGAGCAGAGCACATACAGTTAGCAATAAAAGCTGGATCAGACCGCACAGATATAAACAAGGCGCCACTGCAGCAAAAAGTACTGGAAGTAATATTGGCCCCTCCCCCGCGCACGTCACAACCTAATGTGATGTCGTCATAGGATGACCCACCGACTCAAATTTCACTGTTAAATAGTTGACTAGGAAAAGTCCTGACTCGTTAAGGCCCTGGCTTGTACACAGTAGACCAACAGAAAACAAAAACTTTAATTATAAAGAGGCTCACAGGAGCTGCAGAGATACAAAGGTGCTGACTTTCCAGCAGCACAACTACCCAAAACATCCAGCAAGAGGGTTCAGATGAAAGATTATTTATGTGTTAGAGTGGTCCAGTCAAAACCCAGACTTCATCCGATGAAGAACTGCAGCGAGACTTCAAGTTGCATTTCTATATTATACGGCATTTTTACATTTTATATGTTATTTTTTTTTATCTTAGAACTACTGCTCAGTGGTAGTTGAAATCGTGTCTTCTTATTTTATGACAAAGCACTAATTATGAACTTTATCATAAAATACATAAATATTAAAGGTTGTTATGTGAGGAAGTTCCAGTGGTATGAATATATATGCAAAGCACTTTAATGCGTGATGACAAGGGTTGGTCTCTAGAATCAGAGACCATGATTCTATTTTTTTTTTTTTTTTACAAATAAAAGAGAAAATGAATTGTATTTATATTGAAGTTCATAGTTTTGATATTTCTGTACTGGTTTAGAAAAACACAAAAACATTGTAACATTAATACAAATAAAGAAGTTTTTAGAGAAGTTTAGATCCTATATATTTTAGCTTGCTTATTTAAACCACTGCATTTATTTAGATCCATCTTCTTAAAGGAATCTGAATCAAAAACCATAAACATTTCCAAACCCAATAATGACCTGGATTCTACCTGCAGATTAAGCAGGGAAATGGAAATCAACTTGGCACCAGAACCTTTCCCAATTCTCTAATTAAGCACCAGTATTTATTTCTATGTTACTTTGTGGAAAGTTCCTCAATACTCTGCAGACCAGGATGTGATTCATCCTCCTTTAAAAAAAAAGCACATATTGTGCTTTGAGTCTCCATTTCTGCTCACAGGAGGGATTGTTTAACTTCTACTGATCCAGAGAGAATTTTCTACTAGACTGAAGCTAACCAGTGATTATTTGTTTGATCTAGTCTCTATAAACCCAAACCAAACATCCTTAATTAGGAGCAGCCTTATTATTGCTTCACTTCCAGTCTACAGATAGCTGAGGGTTACCTGGGGTTAGTGTATGAGGCTTCTACAGGGGATGGTCCAGTGATCGGTCCAGATCCAGGTCCAAGTCCAGCTCCGGATCCAGCAGTGGGCGTGGTGGCGTTAAAAGAACCCAGAGGGATCTGGAACTCAAGAGGGGAAGACATATAGGGAAGAGGCTGCTGAGCGGGAAGCTGCTGCTGCTGATGATGATGGTGCTGCTGCTGCTGCTGGACAAAAGCCTGTTGGTACTGGTGCAGCTGTTAGGGAAGGAAGAGAGGGAGAAGAGGGGGACGGGAATGAAGGACGGACCATTGACTTCATGGTGCATAATGATGATGATGAAATGTTGTTAGAAACCAGTTCTGGTTTTGGAAAGCTGGGGACATGGTGGGAGGGGGGGGGGGATGAAGGAATGAAAGTCAAAGAACAGAACACAGAAACTAAAAAAAAAAGAAAAAAAATTCAAGAGTTCAACATGCAGGGAGGATCCTGTCAGAGAAACGGAGCACCTCAACCTTTCACAGGAATATTGTTCTTTGAATCTTCAGCATGTTTGTTGCTTTATAACATTTAGCCCTGACATCGTTAGGAGGATAAACCCCCCTCTGTGTTTTTATATGCAGCGCAGGTCTAAGATTACAGCGAAAGCTGCCTTTAAATGTTCAGCAGGTATCTGGGGAATGAAAACCCAGAGATCCTTTCCTGTGAACCGCTTCGTATGTCGGTACAAAACGCAGACGGAAGCGCTTGATTTTCCACCCTCTGTTCCATCCCCTGGTGGCTTCTTTCGGACCAGATTGCTTCTGAAATAAAGCAGATGGTGCATGTTCGGTGGGAGAGATGGGCTAAAAATTGCACCGCCCTTACGGCGCACATTTGGGGGACCTGTGTTTGTGTGTTTGGTTTCAGGAGCTGCGTAAATACGAGTTCGCTGAATGTTTGGAGAGATGGAGTAGGAAGTTTGAGCGTCTGTTTCTGATGCTGCTTGGCACAGACGTGGGGAGATTTGAGTGAAGGAGGACTTGCTGCCAGTTTTGGGAGCAGAGAAAAGCAAACTCGAGCCATTCTGACATTAAATGAAATATGCAGCTCGGTGATATTTCATGCTGCGCCTCCATGTGTTTCACTGTCATTTGATCAAACTATTTACTGCAGTTTTGGGTGAAATCTGCCCTGAAGTTCTGTCGTGACTTAGATAGAAAAGCTTTAACAGGACAAAAAAGATAAACTCATTCTGATGGGTGTTTATCTCAGAAATGAAGAAGATCACGGATCTTTGCTTTGGCACAACTCACCATGGCAGCATATTGGGCCTGAGCGACTTGCTGCTGATATATGGGCTGCATCATCATCTGCTGCTGCTGGAGCAGGGCCTGCTGGTGCTGAAGCTGCAGGGACTGCTGCACTGCCTGTTGGTACTGACAGATGTTGGAAAAACATTTCAGCATCTCCAATTATGAGATAAACGTGTGGATCTGTGTGTCATTTCTGCTAAAACTGGTAAACGGAGGTCATGAACAAAAGTAATTGCAGTCGGTAAAGTGTTTAAAACAGGCTTTTATTTCCATACATGCAGAAGCTCTGGGAAAACGGCACACACTATTTCACATCAAAACAATAAGGAGAATTTATTACATTCGTTTATGTAGAGAAAGTGAGCAAAAAAAAAAATGTTAACAAAATGAAACGTAATAAAAAGGCTGTAGGATTCAAATATCCTAAAATCTGTGTCACACAAGCAACCAGCTTCTGGCACCTGGGAAGAGCTTTACCGGCCCACTTCTGGATAGAATGCCCATTTCAAGGGACTTGACAATGCAACATGAGTTCTGTAAACATTTTACTGCATTTGAACCCATTTCTTTATTAATAAGCCTGACATCAAAATATAAGAAGCCGCTCCAGGTCCCAATGCAAAACCAAAGCCTTCATAGCTCACTGTAGTTTGAAATCATTGTTAATCTTTAGCATTTATCCTATTTTGTTTAAATGGGAATCTGTTTTTCCCACGACTGATATTCTTTGTACTTTGATGTGTGATTTATCACATTCATCATAAACGTTATTTCCAAAGATCAATTAAACTTTAATGTGATATTTTATCAGAAATCATTTTTAACAACATTTTAATAAGTGTTAGCCTGAAGTTTGTTGCCAGAAATGCAGCTGGTTTTAGTGAAAATTTGTCAAATACTTCTTTCCAATTTCAGTGTATTTTCAGGCTTGAGATTTTAGTCATAGTTTTCGTTTTTGAAACTGCTTTTAATTAAGATTTTGTGCGGATTTGACTGAAGAAAAAAAAGAAAATATTTCAGTTCAAAATTAGCATTTCTTTTTCTACATTTAACTCTTTCAGTAGAAACACTGCCGGTCAGATTCAAGCACTTGAAATCTGGGCCAGATTTTCCAGTTCAAATAACCATATTCAAATTGCAGCTCCAAAAAACAAAACAAAAAGGTGTGATATAGACTTTACCCTACTGGGGAGGAAGCAACAGTTAGGTTATGATTTCATGTGTTCTGAGGCAGAGCTGAGGGCCAATGAAGTAAATCAGTAACATATATGCAGATGTGTGTCAGGGAAGATGAAAAGGTCACAGTCGAGTCAGACTCGGATTGAACCAATTTATGAAACCCAAATGACAACTAAATAAGCCAGACTGGGCCGGTTTTATGAAACACCCATCAGCTCTGTCTCAGGATGCCCCCTGGACACTGTAGGTGGGAGGAAACAGAAGGACTGGAGTTAAAATAGCATCAGTGTCTCTCATCCAATACATGAAGCTACTGTAAAGCTGTAGAGCTCCTTCAGTGACAGCCTGCTGCACCCCAGGTACAGAAAGGAGTGCAATCACAGATCCTTCCTCCTGCTGTTGAGACTTTCTAACCTTTGCTGCTCCCAACAGACTCAATAACTATTTACATATCTGATCTTATTCATAGTTCATCATTCTTTTCAATACCCTGCTGCCGTTTTGTGTATAAACATAGTTGCACAATTTTAGCATCTCTTAACTCAGCGACACTTTTCCTCACTTCATTATTCAATTCTGTAACTTTAGGATATGTTTTTTTCTGAAGCTGTAAATATGCCTTTTCTATAGCCTGTATATTTTTCTAACTGTGAATCTACAGCCTCCAGTCACTTTGCTTGTACACCTGAAGCTCTCCACTGATGAACAAGCTCCAACCAATAGTTATTGTCTGAGTCTTGATAATTTTTTGCTATATTTTGATGAAATAGGATAATACTTATTTTTTTAAAGTCTCTTCTGTTTTGGTTGAAATTTTGAAGCATTTTATGACCAATAAAGCCAAACAGTCTATCAATATAATTGCTACTTTAAGTGCTCCTCCTCCTTAATCAAAATTGTAACCAAAGTTTATAGAGAAAATGACCTATTTTACTCAGATTGTAGAGATGAACGCGCATAGCCTGCATGTACAACATCCACAACGCTCCAAAGGGCTAACAAAGTTACACAAACCTCTCAGGAAGCATTTAGGCTGAACCAAAAACATGAATGACATTAAAACCAGTTTTCTGGTGAACTGATATTGTTTTGAACTGAACTGTACCTGCAGGTACTGCAGATGCTGAGCGTTAGCATGTTGCTGCTGCACTGCTTGTTGTTGTTGAAGCTGCTGGAGGCGCAGGTCGCCAGGCTGCAGCTGCTGCAGGACGCGGTGCTGCTGGCTGCTAGGCGCCGCCTGCGCCGTCGACTGTCCCGCTCCAGGAGTGGGAGCTGAACAGACATAAGGACAGTTTCATTACGCTGAAAATAAACAAGGATCTAACCTACTTTAAAACAAAAAGATTGATTCAAAATGCAAGTGATGTAAACTTATAAGGTCACCATAGGATTTTTTTGTGTTTAACCTAAACCTAGAGCCCTTTTGTTTTCTGCAAAAGCTGTTGAATGGGGACACTGCTGGTATATAAAAAAAGTCTGGCGGACCTTTCTGGCCGTTGCTGACAGGTGCTGAAGGCACGGTCATTTTGACAGGAGTGACTGTGTTGGGGAGAGGCAGGACGTTGCTGTTTGCAGCCTTCGGCCTCTGCCTGGGAGCTATGGATGTTTCTGTTGGACCCACAGAGTCGGTTATCCTGGAGAAAAATGAAGACAATCAAAAATGTCACCTTTTCACATTTGATTAACCTTAAATAATGCCTACAAATTCTATATGCAAACCCTAACTTGATATGACTGAGGCAGAGAAGTGATAAAAGGAAGGAAGAAAGGAAGGAAGGAAGGAAGGAAGGAAGGAAGGAAGGAAGGAAGGAAGGAAGGAAGGAAGGAAGGAAGGAAGGAAGGAACTGAGGATAGAGAGAAAGAGAGGAGGCAAGGAAGGGCACAAAGAAAGCAAGAGGAAAACAAACTAGAAAGGAGGCAAGAAAGAAAACTAAGGACAAGAAAACGGATCACATTTAGAAAAATGAAGAAGATTTACAATCATTCAGACTTTTCCAGGCTGCATATAATCTTTGTCTCCTTTAATAAATCAACCTAGACAGTAAACTCTTCAAAGGGTGAAGGTATGAGCAGTTCATGTACCTGGCTTTAGTCATACTCTTCTTAGCAGCCACCTCACTGGCTGTTAGAGGCTCAGGAAGAGATGTTGGGATTGGAGAATTCTGGGAAAAGAAAGGAAAACTGAACCAGTCAACCACTGCAGATATGACAAACATCAAACCTCATGTTTACTGATGCTACTTACTAAGAGGTTTGGGACTGGGCAGTCTCTTCCAGCTAACTTAAAGGCAAAGTATGACACTTGGTAGATGTCTGGTCTTTTCTCCTGGTCTGGCTCAAGCATATATCCTGAAAGACAGAGAGGTGTACAGTGGGGAAAATAAGTATTTAGTCAGTCACCAATTGTGCAAGTTCTCCCACTTAAAAAGATGAGAGAGGCC
>JAUZNJ010031617.1:0-14129 GCA_034780135.1 Jordanella pulchra | reverse complement strand
TCCATCCATCATCCATCCATCCATCCATCCATCATCCATCCATCCATCATCCATCCATCATCCATCCATCCATCCATTCATCATCCATCCATCCATCCATCCATCCATCCATCCATCATCCATCCATCCATCCATTCATCATCCATCCATCCATCACCCACCCATCCATCCATCATCCATCCATCCATCACCCACCCATCCATCCCCCCTCTCTCTCTGGGCTCTGCCTGCGCCGCGTGAGCAGCATGTTATCTCACAGACACTCATTGTGTTTCATTTCATATGAAGAGCAGCCTGCAGGGGTTTTTAAAGGAGGGTGCGGACACACACACACACAAACACACCCACACACCTGAGGTGTAAGAGACAGCAGAGCACAGCCGTAAAGACAGCGATTTAACACTGAAACCATTAGGCTTCCAGGGTCACTTCCTCTGTGCCTGGAATATATTTGAGACCGAGAATAATAAAACAAGACACTTCAAACCAGAACGGACTGTTTTAGCCAGTAGATTATGACTGATTTGGGCTAAAACGGTCAGAAACAGTCAAAAGGTTATAACAGAAAAAACCTGCGAGGACCAAAACATCCAGCTCTTGTAGCTGAAGAACATGAAGATGAGGTGTGAGTGTCTGAATAATGAAATATTCCCGGCAGGCAGAGGCGCTGTCAAAGCTCCATCGTAGACAAAGCATAAATCTGCAGAACCCATTGAAGGTAATGAATGAACCATTATGAAGAGAGATGTGTCTGAAGGTGAAAAGGAAAGTGATCTCGGCAGCAGGCAGGTTGACAGCATATCTGAGTCATAAATACATCTGTGTGTTCGGCTGCAGCTGAGCAATGAAAACTGTAACCAGCAATGAGGCATCACTCCAGATTTTACTCCTGTTTGTTCATGTTTAGGAAGAAAAACGAACGTTTGCTGTAGGAAATGTGTGATTTAATAGCATTGATGAATGAATGGATTGATGGATAATTATTATTATTCCTCTAAAACTGCATTTAAATAGATGCTCCCTGCTGTGGGAATATTAGCTGGTGTCCTGCTGTGGAAAACAACGCACCCATGATGTGCATCAAATAAAGTCTGAACTATGTCCTAAATAAACCTTAAAAAACACAAGTAGCCTTAATTACAGATAAACCTGCAGCACTGGAAAAAATGAAAACTGTCAAAGAAAAACCAAAGTCTTCCACAAGCGAGACGCTGGTCTAGAATCTCATAATGTAGACAAATTGAAGGATGCCTGAATATAATGCATTTATTCATTTAATCCTTTGTTTAGGCTGCTTTAGTGATTTAATCTCCTCTTCGTTTGTTTGCCGACATGCAGAATTTCTCTGAGCTTTCTGCCTCCTAAGCACAGAAGCTGCTTACGTTTCACAGCCTGTTTAATAGATTTTGTAATAAAGAAAGACACATTCTGTCAGGAGAAAAGCAGCCTGAATGAATTCTGCCACATTAGAGCTTCTCTACTCTGCAGCAGATCAATCGTCTGAACAACAGAAACCTTTAAAACAACATCAGCTGCTCCTTCACAGCCTAAAAAAAGCTGCCTGGATGCTCAGTCTGCATTCAGGAAGTTTTGCTTTTATTTTTTATTTTTGGAAACGAAAAAAGGAGAAAAACAACAAACTATTTCCATTTATCAATGAATCAGTCTGGTGTTCTCCTTAGTAAAAGGGGTTTAGGCGACCGTACAGAATGAGAAAAGAGAAAAGAATGAAAGAAATAAAGAAAATTAGCAAAGATACTAAAAAGAACAAAAAAAAAACAATTGGGAAAAAGAAGAAGTTGCCTTAAACCAAGGAGGTGACGTTAGTGGGACTGAACTTCTGAATACAACATCGCATCAGTTAGGAAACATTTCATCTCTCAGATTAACGTTTCTTTGAGTCACGTTTTAAAACAATGTATTTTTCATTTTTACTAGTTATCCTTCCTGAACTCTGCGTCGGCCAATAAAAAACAAGCGTTAGCATCAAGGCAGAGAAAGTCGCTCCAGCGTATTATGGGTTGAAGAAAGTGCATTTTGGCCGCATGAATTAAAACATCCCATCAAATGCTGCATCCATGGTGTGTTAATGGTATACAGCCCAGTCGCAGCTCCGGTCCCCTTAAAAAACCACCGTGGTTGCGTGTTGTTGGGTTTTAAAGTGTACAAACGAAGCTGGTAAAACAGTGAAGACGTTCCTGTTACACACCGAGTATCAGAGGAAGTGAACGGCAGCAAACTTTACAGTTAAGCATCGAAAACATAAGAAGTTTTAATTTGGAGACGATAAATAAAGACATTACAGGGTTCAGCAAGTATCAGCTCTTTGTTTATTCACGCTGCACTTTGCAGTTGTCCACTTTGTACAGATCTTTGCCAAGAACCATTTTCCCCTTCTGTCTTTTTTTAGGAACCGTCATTTATTGCGTCTCTGTGTTACAGGCTCTAGAATCTGACAAAACCATAAATTATGTAAAAAAAAAACAACAACAAATAATGAATAAAAAGCTTCTGTAATGCAGCTCTTAATGCTGTTTCTTTGTGACGCCATCATATCCCCAGCGTTTCCAAGTCTCCGCTTTTCGTTTCCAGCCTCGTGGGAAACTTTTATTTCACGTTTAGATGCTGAAATAACGATTGTGGTTTCATTTATTGTGCAGCTTTAATTTAAACTAAGCAGCTTCTTAATAAAGAACTAAGGCCAAGATGCTACTTCTGCTCCACATTAAAGGCCATAAAGATGCTGAGCTTTAAAGGTATAGAATATATAACCCCCCCGATCTCTGAACTGCCATTATAGGCCCAGAATAGGGCCTATAACTGTAAAAAGTAGGCGATTAAGTAAACGAGCTCAGTAACCAGCTAACAACTGGTGAACAAAATTTGTCTGCCAATGGTTTTTATACTATTTTGGTTTTATGCAGCTTGATGAGCAGATTCTCTGCAAAGGAGTTTAACTGGACGGCATCAGTCAGAGTGAATCCAAAGGTCTGTTGAATCGCTCCTCAGTCTCATGTTACGTCCACTCCTCATCCCCCACAGTTGGCCGCGGCCGACCCTCTGACCGCTGGATCCATTTAAGTAATTAATCAACAAATATTTCCAGACACTCGCAGCACAGATGCCTAAAAGCTCCGAGACGTCACCCAGGAGAGTTACATGATTGCTGCTGTCGAGCAGCCAAGCTTTGGACGGTTATAGTTTGTGAGATAAACGATTTTGGCTGCTGTTACATCAGATGTGAAGCAGTTTTATTGGTGAAATACTCAACAGACGAGCATAGATCATGTTAACAGGAGACAAAAGTAATGAAATTCTCTAATTACCTAGATTGGTCCAGATTGGAAGCTAAAGTCCAGCACACAATGAAAGCGTGGGGAACAGTAGGGATTAAAATTACTAGACTATAATCCCAAAATTTATCCCAAATACACTTTAAACTAAAGGGCTGACACAGTGATTAGTCATTGATTGAGTCATCAATTAATATGAAAACCTTTAACTGACCTGACTGAATAAAAAGGGAACTAATGAAGAGTTTATAACAATTTACTAAGTCAAGCTTTTTTTATTCACCTTATCTGTTTGTTTTATTCTTTCATTTAAACATCTGACCATCAATTTTAAGAAGTAGAAATAAAAAAAACAAAATGAAAACTTATTTAGTCAAACCAGCAAGTTTTCAAAGGTCTGATCTTAGCCTTGTTATTTGGTAAAAATATCCTGTGAGATTTTTTACCTCAATCTATGATTCAAGTGTGTAGAGTTAATAAAACGGTTCCTAAATGGTTTAATGAACTTTTCATACTATGAACTACTATGAAATATAAAACATATTTTGAACACAGTAAGGATTCAAGTTTAAGATCTGCAGAAGGAAGGAATGAATGAAGGCAAACAAAAAGCACAGACAGAAGACGTTTAGGGTGAAGGAGGAACAAAGTAAAAGGAAAGAAACAATAAGGTAAGAAACACATGTTAGTCTGGAAATGGGACTTTTATTTATCCAGACCTAAAGCTAAAATCTATTTCCTTTCTTCCACAAACCCTGCAGTAAAGCTAACTGTGCTAACTGCTAAATAAAAGTTTTGCTCCATCTTTATTTTGTCTGGAAATCATTTAAGTAGTCTCAAAAATCCCAGTTTTACAGTAACTGGTCTTTTACTGTCATCAGGATTTTTCAAACTAATCAACAGAATAAAAACCTTCATAAATTTTGAAAGTTTTAAACTGTAGTGCAAGGAGTGAACCAAGAGGTAGAAATATAACACCTGTATCCCAGACAGAAGTAACAATAAAACAAGTCCAAGTATTGAGAAGAACCGGTTCAATTAAAAACCCATTTAGCTGAAATGAAGACCAGTAGGGGAAAGAAAATGGTCTGATTTCCAAAAAGGCAGGCAGCTCCTGGTCCATCATGTGGTTGTCTGGGATGTAGGAGCCTCTCTGTAATGTGGGGTGAGACAGCTAAACCTACAGGATGGTTCAGATATTAGGCCACTATGTCTAATATCCTCATCTCCATAAAGAACCTTTTAGCTTCATAAATGGGCTGCATGCTCAGCCTGAGAGGCTGCCTGCACCTAAACTCTGTGCAGCTGGATGGTGGGAGACGAGGCTTTCAGACTGGCTGATGCTGGGACATGTTGAGGTGTGTTTAAAGGAGGCTTTAACCGCAGAGGAGCAGAGACTTTGACAGGTGGCTGAAACTTTGCACCTAAGCTTCAGATAAGGGTGGAGGACTGGCTGCTGGGAGTTTCTCTTTACTTCCTCTCGTCAAGTTGGATCATCTCCTGCTGACGAGGCATTAATAACGGTCATGTCTAATTTCAGGGGAGGATGGTGTCGTATTCTGTGACGTAGCTACAAACCCTCCATATTAATTGAAATAAATCTCTCCTGCTCATTTACCAACAGAACTGCAGCACAATGGCAATAATTCAAGTCCTCTGCAGCTACATGCATCGTTTAACTTTAATTAAGAGCCTGAGTGGAGACCTTGAAGGCGGGAGGAACAGACTGAGAAAATATCCAAAACTACAACAATGTTCATTTTCACTGTTGAATTCAACTCTTTTATTTCTGGTTTCATAAACCAAGAAAACTAAGAATAAATGTGGGAGTTTATAACAAGATGATATGAAAAACTAAAGAACCACAGACAAACAAAAGACATTATGAGACAATTTGCTGCCTGGATCCTGACGTGTATGATGAAGAACTGGAGAGTAACTCGACTGAGAAGGTGTGAAATAGAAATGACCTAAAATAGGCCATAAAAAGCCCAGGAGATGTTTACAAACCTGATGATAACAAAACCAGGTGAAGTGATTCACCGAGCAGGTCGGCCCAGTAATACAAAGATGCTCTGAACATGATGGTAGGGGTTGGGGTGGGACGGCAGCGCAGGCAGAAATGACCCCCGGGAGGCAACACTTAAAAATGTTGTTTGTCACGATGAAAGAGTGTCTACTGGTGGCACCATTAATCACCAGAAACCGTTCATCAAACACAACAAATTAACACAAAACCTGAGCAGAATATTGAGAAAAAGAAAATAAAAGATCCAGGAAAGACGTCCGGATGGGGCTTTCCCATCGATGATGCAATAGTTTTATCCTAACAGAGAAAAAATGAAAAGCTTTCAGATGAAGGGTGGAAAGACTGAGAGAAATCTCAACAGGCTGGTTTAAAAAAGGAAAAACTTGTAAAGCACTTCTTACAGCGTTAAGTTTACCTAATTATTCAGAATTGAAAGCTAACCTTTAGCTTGTTTTTTGAGTAGTTCTGCTCATTTACTACAGTGATTAATAAACAGTCTCTTAGACTGTTTTCACTTCGGCTTCTTGAACATATAAACAAATGTAAATGAGATAAAACTGTAGGAAACAATGAGGGGTTTCTGATACAATACCGATATAAACCAGATACGATATCAGCACTATTCATATATACTTTTATTGCTGATTTTATTGTGTGGAGTGATATAAAATGTTTGATCAAGGGAAATTTATAGAAATAAATAGTTAAAGCAGCAGAACAACTGACCCATTTCTTACATAAACTAAACACAAGCCGACAGAAATGAAGTGTTTCTATGAGCTTTCTAAGGCAGCACAGTATAATCCAATATTCATTTTTTTCTGATTTCAGACATCAATATCGGATGAGGACAGCTCTAGAGCCAATGACAGAGAAGCTATGAAAGAGGCAAAAACCTTTGGACTGAAATCTGAGGGAGAAACGATCAAATGTACATCTAATCTCTTCAGCTTTTAGCTCCACATAAAAAGTCAGAGGTGCTTTTTTAACAGCTATTCCTAAAGTGTTATACAGGATGAGTTTAATAGATGATGCAGATTATAAATGCCGCACGAGGTTAAATGATTAGCTTATTTCTAAACTGACAGTTTATCCAATTCATTATTTCAGCCCTAAAAGGAAAAAGGAAAAAAAAGAAACAACACAAAAAGTGTTTGTAGTATTCGACCTGCTGATCTAAGATAAACTGTCGCTGATAAAATTATTGGTGCATCTCTATCTCTGAGAAATACGCATTTGTAGAGTTAAGACATTTAATCAATCCAGAAATACTGGAGCCCAACCCAGATTATTCAACATTATAGACGAACCCAGGGCTCTGGAAATGGGGAAAAACAGGCAGTGCAACATGTGAGATAAAGGACAGGAAGTTCTACAGATATAACAGTCTGGTTTATTGTAGAGACACCTAAGCTGTAAGAAAAACAGAGATAGCACCTTAGGTGTTTATCTTTTCTTTTGCTGTGTTTTTCTTTAAGCAAGTGATAAAGACAGGCCAAACGGCGTGCATGTGATGGAGCGACTGCACCAACGGCACTTTTTCATTACAACTTCCTCCTGACCCGAGGAGTGTTTGTTGGAAGCAGCTTTGAAATAAACTACAAAATATCAGCAGAACCGGCTTTACAACTGCAAGCAACAACAACTGGGGGCGAGCCCTGCAGGCTGACTTCTATCAAACACGTCCAACATTTTCCACTGTTTATCAGACGCTCTGTCAGTTCTTTATGATTATAGACAGAGAGGAAGAAAACCTCAGAGGAAAGACGGGAGGAGGAAGAACTCAAGACGACATAAATCATCTTTAAGTTTCTGGTTTTATCATTTATTGAATAAAATGAACATCTAGATGAAAATGCTGGGTGTGAAAAAGTAAGTACACCCATCCTGTAGGTGAATGTTAGCACAGGACAAAATACTGATAGTCCTGCTTAAACTCAGAGGAATAACTAATCCAGCCAATCAAAACTGATCTTTACCTCTAGCTAAGTTACCACCCCAGCCTGTCACCAAGGTACACGAGACCCAGTTAGAGATTTACCAATGAAAGCACAAGAGTTCAGGCAGGAAACCAGAAGATTCATAGCTACAGAAAGTAACTGTAACTATTACTAGTTACTTACATATCACTTTCAGCATCATCTCTAAAGTCTACATCAAAAATACAACCATTCAACTGCAGTACAGACCTGAATGATTTAAAACCTATAAACCTAAACAGAATATAAAAGTTAAGGATAATGTTCAATTTATGATAAATAGACATAGTAACTTAAACCACTGCAAATCTGGTTGAAAAAGAAAAACAAGCTTATCTTGTCGAGTTTAAACACTTAATCAGATGGTCATCAATCAGGAAAGGTCTGGAAGAAAATCTGAACTTTGACCCTCAGAGAACAGAAATCGGATAGGATGTTCACAGTCGAACAAAGAAAAAACAGCACCACTGTCCAGAGTAACGACAGTTTCACATCCCCAGACTCTGAAAGGCTGCTGACCAAGAAAGAAGCTGCTTCTACAAAACACACGCTTTTAAGCTCAGCTCGAAGTTAGATGAGACAAAGACTGAGCAGTTTGGTTTTCGTGGCATGAAATGTGCTTTTAAGGGGTCAAGATGAAGCTTTCATTAAAACAATGCACCAGCTGTGCTGGGTGCTGGTGGTAGCATCATGCTATGGGTCTGATTCATCGTAGACAGAACAAAGAGCAGACCTTAGACCGGCTGCTGGGATGCATTAAATATGGCCGCCGTCTTGGAGCATCCGTTCGATCTACTTAGTTAAACCAAAACAGAAGAAGATGCTTCAGCGCTGGATGATCTGATCTAGTCATCAGGCTCAGGGGAACGACTTCACAGATAACAAAAATCTATTTTTGTTTGTATTTTAAATTTAGCATATAACAGTATTTATGAATACCAGAAAAATTATAGCTGCTGTTAGCTATGATGAAGGCTAACCAGGATGTTGTCTGCATTTCTTTAGATAAGGAAGCAACACAAGATCAGAGTCACATCTCTTCACCTGCAGAAACAGGAAATAAAAAATCCCTAAAACAGACCTATTGGAGGAGTTTTAGGTTTCAGGTGAAAAACCTTAATAAACTACCTGATTTCTGAGTAAATAGGACAGATGGACATTAAAACAGAGACGATTCTCTGTATTATTTGTATCATTCAATGTATGCATATAAAGATATAAATACAGATTAATATTAAATAAAAATAATCCATAACTATACTATAGACTGTGTGTTTAACCAAATACATCAGAAGATCGTTACTGTTTAACTCCATTAAGAATAGTTAAATGAGCTGCACTACATTAAGCACCTTCTTAAGATGGAGGCTCATGCATGACAGCATCAACAGGCAACAGCGGCCAATAAGGGCTCTGTTCTTCGTATGTCTACGTCATTCACTGCTGCATGTCAAAAAATATCAAACCAGCAACAAGGAGGCTGACCTGCATATTCTGCCTCCTCAGCCTGAATCCATCCTTGGACACAACAACAGGAGAATCATCCCAAACACTTGAACAAAGCAAGGGAACAAAAGGCTCGTGGTGCTTTGACCTCCTGGAGTTGGACATCAATCTTAAAGAAATGTAGAGATGAATATTTTAAAGCCAAGTCTTTGCCACAAAACCAATCGGCCCAAAACACTGTTTTAATTGGAAAGGTCGGACATCTGGCCAAAGCTAAGCTAGGAGCTAACTGACAAAGCAACATTAGAGTAGAAGTGAAGAATAACGTTTATTTTTAAATCCTACAGCAGAATTTAGAGAAGGTCTTTAATGGTGATATTTTCTGCTTCCCTAATGGAAAGAATGACATCCTGACAACATCAGGAGGAACTGGTCCAAATTCTGGACCTCTGAGCTAACAAATTAAAAACCTGCTTCTCCCTGACACAAGAGGTTCCTTCAGGATTTACTGTGCAGCTGCAGCTTTGCTCTAAGTGCTAAAGGAGAAACGGTTCATTTCAGATCTTCTCTAGAGAGATTTGATAGAAAAACCATAAATCTATCCAGCGGGTTTGTCTGTAAGGTTCGTCCCTCAAACTCCAACCATAGAAAGGCAATAAATCGTCTGCAGGGTGGGAGCACCTTGGATTCAAACTAAGTCACAATATTATCGTCTTAATTATTTCTGGAAAAAAGTATCATCCAGCAAATTTGTTATTGTGAAGGACCTGATCAGAGGCACTTCACCAAAAACCCGCCTGCAACAGATGTTCTGGTCCTTTACAGTTCAATGAATTCACAAAACCTAACAGGAGTCTCGGAAAATATCGCAGATGTATAAAGGGCTGCTAAAGCCACCATGATCACTGCATGTCTGCCTGCATAGAGATACCTGCAAGCAGCAGGTTCTTTACAGAGGAGCGTGTGGAATAAACATCATTACCGACTGATTAGAAGTGAGGTAGGAACATGGTTCCGATTTTCCCGGGCTGGTTCATGTGCTGTGTTCAGTAACAACCCGTCCGCCTGGCTTTGTGCCCATTGATCTCCCTCTGACTCTGGAAAACCTGGGCTTCACATCGATTCGTCTGTGGTGGCCTTGACATAACTTCACTGATGAACGACTCGATAAAAAATGTTTGATGCCATCTGCTTTGCCTTAATCTCACTGATAACGGAAAATTGCCTCAAGTAGCTTTGTTTTATTTCTCTCTTGTTTTTATTGAGGTCAGTTCACTGGTTGCCTTTCTGAGCGAGTGGATGACCTCACAGCTCGTATCATATGGAGGCATTTATGTTCCATTAATGTCGCAACAAAAGGCACAATTTGTCAATTAAAAAAATAAAAGAAGATATCCAGAAATACAACTTTAAATCAAGGTTTAGGGTTTTAAAAGTTTAAGGGAATTTGTTTCTTTTTTTACACAAATGCATACATTTTGCCTTTCTTTTCTTTTTTTTACAGATTTTATATTTTTAACTTTTTTCCAGTTCCTTTTTATCTCAAGTTTAAGGAATTGCATTCCTTTCAAATTGCTTTTCACAGATCACATTCTCTTCCTTTTGGAGGCAGGAATAAGGAGAGAAGATGCCTTTCTATTGGTCAGCTGCACCTTAGGAACAACATTTCTATTGTTGCTCAGCCACAGCAAGCATGGGGCTTGAAGTGAAGAAAATGTGATCTGTGAAAATAAAACATAAAATCTGTTAAAAGAAAAATAATCAATTGAGAAAAATGAAAATAAAAATAATAACATTGAGAAAATATAATCTGCTAAAATTTTATTTTCAGAAGTTTTTAAAAATAAAAGTTTAAAAACCTTAATAAAAATATTAACATCTGAAAAAAGATTGAAAAATCTTTATCTTTATGTCCAAAATTTATATCAAGATACATTTCTTAATTTCGGTTGATACGACACAATTTGGATATCGATGTAGGAAAAATAAAAGCCTTTAGAAAGACAGACAAGAAAACCCATGAAAGTTTTTTATACAAACCTATGATGAATATCTCGCAATGTTTCTAAAAATCCTCCAACATAACATTTAATAAATATCAGCAAAAACACATAAAACTACATGAAAACCTGGAAGTTCAGTCAGTGACCAGGGCTGTTTATAGACTGATAAATATTGAAAATGTGTGTAAAAGTCATATCACCAATATTGAATTAATAAACATCGCAATATATATTGATATTGAAATATTGTCCAGCTCTAATAAAAACATTTTTAAAAGTTTTTAGGAACCAACTGATGAGAAAATGTAGAAGACAATCTTTAGAGCTGAATATTTAAACCAGAACAGGTTGTTTAGCCTGCTGTTCTCAGGATGTCCTTCAGTTCGACAAATCATCAAAGCCTTAAAAGAAGTAAATAACCAAAATATGACAAACCTATACAGAGAAACCTGATTAGCAAGATGCCCATTTACAAACAGTTTCCATTCAAAACTATGAGGTTTAAATGGTGCTGAATGTAAATGACATTTGTTTACCATAGTAAAGACAGATGGGTACATTTCCTGCAGATTTAGTTGTTTTTGAGCCATAACTGGTCATTTCTCCAGAAAAAATAGACACCGTCCATCAATGCGGTTAAAATAACAGGAAATGACACACAAGGAAGATTTAAGAGCTCTCTTCTCTGGACATGTCTGAGGAGGGAAATGAGAAACGATAATTGCCAGCAGCCTAATAGCATCAATTCCCTCCAATCATCATCCAAGCCTCTGTAAAAATGAACCAGATGAAGAGGTGAGAAAGGGACATTCTCCTCCCAAAAGAAGCTAATGATAGACTCTAGATAGAATCATTAATTCCAGAAAGAAAGCCTTATTCTATTTAGATAAGGGCATAATCGGTCAATGGACGGCACTTCAGCAAATGCTCCCAGCAGGGAGCGATGAACCAACAACCAAATCAATTCAGACGACACAGCAGCAGCTCCAGGTTGGAGCGTGTCTCCACGGTCAGATCTATTGTTAACTTCTTTGCTTTTTAAATGGGGCATAAACCTTTTTTTCTTGGAAACTGTAACGACTTTGCTTTGGTTAATGAGGCCATTATATGACAGAGAAGAACCAGTTCAGGACTCCTCACCTTTCTCTCATTTCAAATGGAACAGCAACAATATTTTATCAAACCTTCTTTCCAAACATAGATGATACACAAAAGAAGTCAAACTAATTATTTACCAGTTATCAATGTTGATATCTGTAGATGCTTTAAAGGAGCTGGATGTGAAATTTGACCACTAGATGGGGCTGTTGAGCACTATCAGTAGACCAAAACAAGATGTGTGACGAACCCCATCTCTGCCTCCACTACAGCGACCTTCTGGTTTCAGGTCAAACTCCTGCATCCGTCTCCACTGCTCTGATCAAGTGAGGATTACATCACTGCAGTGGGGTACTTCAAGGCTTTAAATGGAACAATCAACCAGTTAAAGGGGTATTTGGGCAGTGCTCTTCATCCAATTACTTTTCAATGTAACACTAATATTTATGCACCTGCTGATTAACTGTATGAACGAAATATCTTATTACATAAAAGTCCAGAAAATGTGAACCACAGTCTGCACATTAAATATTTTACCTGTAAACTCTACCAGATCAACTTTGCCCTTCGTCATCTGACTTCCCTTCTGAAGGATCCTCTCTGCTCTGGACTGACATGGAGTTGGTGCAGCGAGCCGTAAGATTCAAACCGTGAAGTTTACACACCATTTCCACATCCAGTGGAACCCAGGGGGTCAAACTGATCTATATGGGTCTAGAAGATCCTTCCAGGGAAGTTTTATTTAGTTTGGTCTTTTGCTAAAGGCTTAAATCATTCAGGTGAATGAATGATGCTCTCCAAAGTGCCTCCTAGTAATTGGTAAAGATTATGTACAACGCACTTTTTCTGTATGTAAAGACGAATCAAAGCAGACTTCTAGCCATCGTTCCATGCTGTTTGGATCAATCTCCAGACAGAATTAGACCAATGAAATAAGATTCCCCAGTACACTGCAGCCTACCCTTTCTATATTTTTGACAAACATTCAATATTCCATGAAACTAAAAGCATTTATGCTGCTTTTTTTCCCCCATATCAATTTACACATTTTATACTGCAACTTTATATTAAGTTGAATCATTTGTTAAAGGGTTTTATGGTGCTGGATACACCTGCTGACTTGAGGCGAGGAGACCAATGATCCTTTACCTTCGGTTGGTTTCTGACCCTTTAAGTAGCTCATTCCACAGGTTATTTATCTGGTATTTTCCACCACCTGGGTGGCATGTTTTTCTGCTGGTGGAGATATAATAACCCCTTTCCAGTGGAAGGGCTTTTATTAGTTGTAATATGAGCCCAGAACAAAACACCAAAACAGTTTTAAATCTCACTGAGCTACAGCTCTAAGCACAGAACATACAGCTCAGCTCAAGCAGATTATTTGGGCTTTAACACAAAGTCTAACTCCTCTTTTAAACGTCTTTCTTAATTTCAGCCTTTTAAATGAGCACAACTATGATGATCTACAGGCTAGCAAAGATGTTAAAAGGAAAACAGCAAACAGTCTTTAAGCTTTAGGGAACCAGCGTCTTTAAAGACCAGCTCAGGTAAAGGTTAAAATAAAACCCAAAGAAACAACAGGGACCACACAGTGCTGATGTCCTTGAGTATCACACAGTTTAATGAAAACATGATGCATGACTGTACAGTACATGCTATCTGGTAAGAAACAAGGCCCTCAATGAATCATTCTGTTTATTACACCACAAAAAATGGCCAGATTAATGGGAACCCATCCGCTATGACCTCTGTATCTTCTTGACAAATTGCGCCTTTCCAGCAAGCCTCCAGCAGTCTTTCAGCTGCAGCATCAATGTGTCTCTTCCTTGTCCTGATCGGCAGACTACTGACTGTGGCGACATATTCCTGATGCAACAATAGATATTTAACTATTTCCAAACTGTCCCACATCTTACAGCACAGCTCATTCAGGACTATGTAGAATCCCAACTTTTCCAGAAATAGTCAGACATGGGAAAAGGACTGACCGGTTCATGACCTCCGATCCAAAGTTCAGACAAAAAAAACTTTCAGCTTGATCCCAGAGGGAATTATTTAGCAACTGATAAGTTTTATCACTCACTGATAAACTAAACTATTTTAGTTTTTGAAGTAACTACAATCAAGTCGTCAAAACCTCCATGAATTCTTTGGGTATTTCTTTTTTTAATGACAAACTGCATTTTCAAAATAAGTCAGATTATATATTCCAAGATGGCGCCACCTACGGTCGCCCTGGTCCTCTCGTGCGTTGTGTTTTGTTTGTTTTTGTGTGTTAATT
>JAUZNJ010031616.1:0-14130 GCA_034780135.1 Jordanella pulchra | reverse complement strand
AGATGTTGTTTTGCCTTGTAGGTTTGGTGTCACTGACATTGTAGTTTAATAATACTCAGTTTTCTAGAGAAAAAGAGAAACTAATAGTATTTGTTTATGCATATTTGTCTATATATGAGTATGTATGTGTACAGGTATATATCTTGCATCTAAAACAGAGGTCAGCACACATTGATCGTTAAAAATCAGACTTTTAAATACACCGACTCTTTCATAGAACCTACAGTGGAAAATGAAATAGTCTGTCTCTGCTGTTGGCTTTTCAGTTTTTACCAACATTTTCTATTTCTTATAATGATTTTTGTTCTCTCTAATAACAATAAACCATATGGTCACACCACATCCCTACTTTTTTCCTCCAACTTCCACACAAGATCTCATCAGTATTAGCTATCACTTAAATATGCTGCATTTTGTCTCATTTGGCACCAGTTAGGGTGGGTAAAATTAACACGCATCTAATTTCTTAGTGTATTTTGAATTTCACATCTTTGAGAATAATTTCCTGAGCTGCAGTTGTTCATATTGGTATATAATGCTCCAAAATATGAAAAAGATTGTCTGACAAATCTCCTTCTTATAGTTTCTGCTCATTTTGCCTGCATTGCACCCATCATTGCCACCTTGCCCCAGGGCCAGGCAGTCTCACACAGCATGGGATCAATGCAGAACTATATTCTGCAGATCTCTGCAACTCTAACAGAACGGGACAGCAGGTCTGCCGCCTCACTTGCCTCTGGAAGGGGGTGGGGGCTGTGTTTGTAGCTGCGTGGATTATCCTAGGCTTCAGACTCTTTGTAATTCAGATAAGGCCTCTTTCCTCCTGCAGATAAGTTTAACCATTAATAATGAATTAAAAGATTGTCCTGCAGGTAAAATATTAATGACCTTTCCTTATGAGACGTTCCTTTGAGAGAAGCAGAGATGATGGTGTGCTTGTTGGAGTAATTTTAAGCATCTCTTTGATTTCTTCTTTTTTTTTAGCTGCTGAATGTTTGAGATGTAGTTAGTTGCCAGGGTCAATATTTGAACAAGCAGATATTTGGGAATGACCTTTAAAGACCCCTTTAAACAAGGGCTTCAAAGTTGTACTAGTAAAATCTCATCCCACTGTCATTAAATGCAACCCTCATCTCCTCTAATCTACTTTAGGAAGCTGATATATTTTTCTATATTTAGTCTCTGTGTGTGCAGAACTAGCTAAGGCAGAGTTCAAATGAGGAAAACATGATTGTGTGTCACAAACAGAAGAATAAATTTGTCATCCTCGCTCCATTTTCTGAGGTCTGTGTGGTTGTTGTGTCTTTCTGGCACAGGGATGTGTGAATAAGAGGGTTATTTATTTTCTCAGATTACGCTTCTGTCTTTCTGTTGCCTGAGTGAGTCTGTGTGGGATTTATTCCTGTGTCTGTCCCAGAGTTTTAGAATGAGCTTTTGGTCGGTCCAACATGCAGAGGAATTTGAATTGTCCTCATAACAAAAACCCAGTGTCCGTCTTCCGGTTTTCCTCAGCAGGGTGCTTCTCAAGACAACTGAGGCTGGTCTATAGTGAAGTCAGTTACTGACTTTTTTGTCTTAATAGTCCATTTTAAAAAGTCTTTATTAATTAATGTCTGCTTAGTCTTTTTGCTAGTGTAACTGAGATAACTCCTGGGTTTGCCTGCAGTCTTTCAGCTCTGAAGGGGAAATGCGTGCTTTGTGCTTGTGCAGATCAAACCCACTGCAGCTTGCTGAGGGCAAACTGACTGGGTCCTGGCAGCCATTTACACGGCAGCAGGGTTTTGTTTTTCTTTCTGTTGACACTGCATTTGTTCATGTAGTTCTCTTGACAAGTTTTAAACTTTTACCAAGCATGATCAGAAATGAAGGGACTGTTTTTTAAGTGTATATTGTTTTTAATAACAAATAGAAAAACTGCAGTTTTTTGCCTCTGGGTTTGCGGAGGTCTGAAGGACAGAAGAAATTATGTCATTGGTTATTCAGTGGAACAGATGTTTGACAGATGCCATCTTTAGGTCAATGAGGCGAAGGAGATTTAGACTGATGGTCGTCAATATTTCAGTGGGTTTGTGTGTGGGAGGTTAAATAAACACACAAAGTTTCTTATTTATGGACAGATGGGAAGGAACGTTGTGATTAGTGAGAGCAGAAAAGGGGGTGAAAGAAAAGCAATCTGTGCTGTTTTTCCTGTGATTACTGTCAGTATCTGCTTTATCTCCATACAAAAAGATAAAAACTGCCCTTTTTAAACAGTTCACTAAGGATGGGCTCTCAGGTGAACAATAACCTGGAGTCAAATTACTTTTACGCTGTCATACTATAAATAGAAATGTTTAAATCAGAACCATTCAGAATTAACATTACTTTGATTTATTACAGATTTATTACAGAAAACAGTAAACATACTTCTACTATAATATGATAATATATATATATACATGTGTATATATATATATATGTATATGTGTGTGTATAATTGCACTTTTATTAATGTTTTTTACTTTGGCCTAATCATAAATACTTAATTTTGTAGTTTCTTTAAAATAAGTATGCATATTGTACAGAATATATTCATGCTGCTCTTTAGATAGTAAGACAAGCTTTTCGACAGTTTGAAACGAGTAACATAAAACATCAAGTAGGGAGGTGCAACATTATTGGTCTGATAATGAAGTTGGATGTTTTCTGTGACTAAACGTTTCATACTTTTGCAATGCTCCTTTTGTTTTATCTAAGGGGATGTTTTTCAGACAGCTGACAGGCAGTCCATAGCAACATGTGGGTAAGATGAAGATTTTCATCACTCTGTGCCCCTCAAAGCTGGAGAAAAATGTAATTGCTTTTAACTTGATAGCTTTAAGAAAAATAGATGACTTCATTAATATGGTTTTCATTCATGCTGGAGTGTCTGATGTGTTTTTTAGTGATGACCTGTGTCTGACTTTGCGCCAACAGTAGTTTATGCAGGACAATCTTAATATTTGGCTCCATCACTTATAAACTAGTTTTGAAGGCCCTTACAGAGAGTTATCTTTCATTTTACATCTTATATTACTAGACGCAATACTCAGCACTCCCATATCTCCCATCTTATCTGTGGAAAAAGGCAGTGTATACTAACTTCAGCAGACAACTTAACAGCCGTTGTAATATTCTGGTAACTTCCTTGGTAATGCTATATGTTCTGACAACAGGTCGCCTAAAAACAGCTGCTTCAGTAATTTCTAAACTCACATCTTACTCATAACACAGCTAGGGTAATCATTAAACTCAGTAAACTCAAGCGCTGATTCTGTTTTTATGCTGATTGGTTTGCTAAAGGGCTAAGCTAACATTAGAATGTTTACTCTCCTTTTTACTTGTTAAGTTGGCTCATAAAACACTTCGTTATAGCAGCAATCGGTCTCGAGGAGGCAAGAAATGTCCTCCTGTTTCATAAACCTTGTAGTTTACCTTGAACGCTATGTTTTTCTTGCTCTCAGACCAGGAGCTGCAGCAGCCATTACGGTCTCTCTTTCATTTCTGATGTCATTATCATAAGAGGAAATCTGGATTGCGGGTTGATTTGAAAGATTACGTCATCATTACATCGTTGCTATGGCCACTTAATGTTTTGTAGAAACATGAAAGTTTTTATAATTGATGTCCAAAGCCTGCTGATTCTCAGGTTTGGACATTCAGATCTGTATCTATTAAAACAACAACAAAAAACTAAGTAATCTGCATAGCATACCACGCTGTATTGCATGTTAGGCACTGGAAAATCAGTAATGATTGTGGAAAAATGTTAGTGCAAATGCAGCCACATGATTTCTTAGGGGTAGAGGTGTTGGAATATCATAAAAAAACTATATTTAAAAAGCCAGGTCTGATGAAACAAAATGCATTTGGACATCATATGCATATATCTCCAACTGCTAGATTTATATTTAAAATAGTCTGCAACTGTTTATGTTTATAAAGTTTGGCTGCCTACAAAAGAGAAACTGTTCCTGTTGTTTGCTCCTTTTAGATTAAACACCAAGGTGGCTTCAGATCTAATTCTTTACTTAACCTTTGCTTTGTGTGAGACGGTTTCTCCATGTCAGGTCTGCTAGGACGAGCAGCCGGTCTAATTGTAGCACCCGTTTTGCTCACACAGATAGATGCATAATTCACCATCTTGAGTAGTTTTAATCAGTTCAGGAAGAGCAGCAGGAGGTTGAGGAGTTTGCACAGAGGGATTCAGTCTCTGACGATTCTGTGCAGAAAGAAAACAAGATAAACTAAGAAGTAATTTAAGCCACTCATTGTAACTCATAACTCTCCATTTCTAAATTTACTGATTTTTTTTTTTTTTTTCCTCTAAATTTCAGTCAAACTCAGCCACCCATCCCCCTCTACACTCTGATCAACTCTCCCACTCTACTCCTCACACCCATATCCAAAGCCCTGTTATCGTTTTGAAACTGGTGATACTTCACCAGTGTTTCCATGGTTATTGCTGGCATTTGTCTCGGGATTCAGAGCCGGTGTCAGGCAATTTCACCCTGTCTTTAAAGCCGACACTGGCTCATGAGTGTTTAGAAGGGGGTGCACAGAGTGATATGAAGGGGGGGGGCTTGTAATTATATGTGCATACGAAGAGGGTGGGAGCAGCTTGGCCGCGTCATTCTGCCAGCTTTTGTGTTTTGCGTGTCTGTGGGGGGAAGCCACACTGAGACACGGATGTATCCCCCTGAGACTGCCGGTTAACTGCATCCCCAAGAGATGCAACATGTTTTATTTATTTACACATCAGAAACTGTAATTAGCCTTAGTACTGCAGCTGAAAAAGAGCATTGTTTGATGATTTAAAAGTGCAAAGTCCTTTTTAGATGGTTTCTGTTTATTTAAAGTTAGATGCCAGCTGATTACAAGCTTGAAGGAATAAAACTGTTTTGAAAACTGCTAAAATTGTTCCATCATACCGTTTCTTCAGGGATGAGAAAGCATTTTCTCTGGCTCTATTGAGCACAAAGTAATGGACTATATCCCTCCCTCTACCTGTGGCTGCACACTGCAGTTTAACTGGCTGAAGGATGACATCTCCACTTTCCCATTTGTTTAAAAGAAAGACCAGTTTGGAAACAAACTACTCCCTCTATCTTTCCAACAGTGCAGTTTTTAAACTAATATTTGTAAGCTGCATACAGGATATTGGGTTAAAAGGTGCCTCAAACGAATTCTAGTATTCTGCATAAAATGGTGTGAACAAAATATTTATTTATTTATTATTATTATTTATTAGAGATGATTGTTTTTTTAGCAGCAATAGGAGTAAATCTAACTTTTCTTTATAAAAAAGGAATAAAAATCATGTTGCAGAATATTGAATATAATATGAAGTCATCTTTGTAGTAAACCGTAGAATGTTAACTCTGGTTATCATTCTGCAAGAATTTCATTCATCCCAAGCCTAATCCAAACGTAATATTAAGAAAATGTGCTTATTGAAATTTTTATTTCGAAAAATAAGATTTTTGGTTGTATTTTTCTGATGTTTTTAGGACTAAAGAAACATCATTGATCTGTTTTCTATCTCAGAGATTCGTGTCAAGCTCAAACTTTTGCAGCTATCCCCCCCCATATCTCTCTCGTGCAACAACTGTGGTCACACCCACTTGTAGTTACGCACACTTCCCCCATCGTTCATTCAGCCCTTCTTCTCCTCTCTCTCCCTCCTCCGCTACTCTCCCTCTCACTTAACTCTCCCCTCCCTCTCCATCTCTCCGTGTTTCCCCTCCCTCCTGTCATTAGTTTCCATAGCGACAGTTAGGGAGGCATTATCGTTGGCTGAGAACCGCTCCTGGGCTCCTTTCAGAGTGGTGGCGGTAGAGGCATTGTTTAGTCCTCTGCTCTGAATGATGTGGGGATCAGAGTGTAGGACAGGAGGAACGCATCGCTCTCTTTTTTGTAGGGCAGGGACTGTGCGTTTGTAGACTGCAAGGGGAGAAGGAGGAGGAGAGAGAGAGCAGGAGGAGGAGGGCAGGAGGAAAGAGGAGGGGTAGCGTGTTGGTGAGACAGAATCGATGAGGGAACAGAAGTAGTAGTAGTAGCAGCAGCAACGGTAGCAGACTTACGCTATACGCCCGAGAGCACAAGCAAAATATTCAGGGTTATCAGGAAGCTCTGTGATGGACAATATCTACTTTTTCTGTTCATATTTGGGTAAATAGAAGAAGGCAACTGGAAATACCAAATTTCAGGACTGGGAGGTCGAAGGGAATCTGAGATTGTCCGGTGAGTTAGTAACGGCTCTAAACACTCTCTGCTTTTTTAACATATTTATAATGCATTTGTAGAAAGATAGATTACGCTATATGTGCTTTTCCTCCAAATGAAACCTCTATTTAGAGTATATTTAAGTGTGTAGAGTTTGAAGACATCTTCTGAATCCAGCCTATTTCTTGCCACCCTCTGAAATATAAATGCCATGCTGCATGTTTTATTGAGAACATCGAGGGCGATTTTCTGCTGCCTTAAATCTTGGATTCCCTCCAGCATTTCTTTCAGGAAATCTGACATCATAGAACATTTTCTTCTTCCAGTGTGTTGGAAGTAAGCAGTGAGCTCCTCTGGGTCTTTGAACTGGTCATATGTGGTGAGTAATATAGTTAGCAGGAAGCAAGGGCAACACTTCAACCTCCCTCTCATGTCTGTGTCAGAAACCAGTGCTCAGATTTTTCTTCACTGCTTGTGTTTTAACTCCTAATCAATAAAAGGTCACTAACATGGTGGCTGAAGCAACACAGATGCCCACCTCTTTCAAAATGATCTCATTGAGAATCAGTGTAACAGATGATTTAAAGCTTAGCAGATTGCCAGCTGCCACTTGAGTACTTTGGCGGTTATTTACTGCAGTCATGTTAGTGTTTGCAGCCAGTGTCCTCGGGTTGTTTCAGGCCACGCTGTAATTTACCAGACCGACAAGGGAGTCGTCTTAAAAAGAGAGGAGTCAGTGTACGTTTCCATGAGGACCAGTGGCAGCTGTGGGGAGGCTGAGGCCCAAATGTGCAACAAAAACTGTCGTATTGCTCGGAGACTTCAAGACCGATCAACAACCTTTTAAGCTTTTTTACGCTTTTAACCTTCTTTAGATCAATGAAAAGAGCCTAGCTGGCTCAGAGTGGAGCTGAAATGGATTTATACCATGTAAAGCTGAAGCACTCCTTTCGCTAGATGGGTTTTTAATATTTGTGCTGGAGTAATACAATTTGCTTTCATGACTGCAGCTGCACCATTGAGAATTGAATGGGAAATTTCCTGACCCTTCTTTTTCTAAAGTAGAGGTTTTAGCTGATTCTGACCTGTCTTTAAAAGGCCCAGAATAGATATAAACACCAAGCAACATTCTTTTGGCTGAATATTTTATAAGCTCTCTGAATCTAGTTAGATTCCTACGACTCTAGAATGGTCAAGAAATGTGCAATGAGTGAGTTCTTTTGCTGGTTGTATAAGAATGCTTAAGATATCTTGAAGTTGAGTATTGATATATATATATATTTTTTACAACTTTACAAAAGAGCTGTCACTATCTATTTTGCAATGAAATAGCAGATTCTACCCAGAAGGAGTCAAAACATCCATGTTTTTTAAACGACAACTATGTTACACAGGCTGAACAAAGGCAAGTTAACCAGGAGATGCCAGAGCAGTCAGGAACTCTATAGGCTCAGATTTATGGTGCAGCTTGCATGTAGAAACTGTCAGCACCCAAGGCCAAAAGGGCTCACACGGTAACCTTGTGTGAAAAGCGAAGAACCCAGAACCCCATCGGCAGTGGAAAAAGCTGTTAGTCATACTGCACCCATTTTCCTCCGTCTGGTCAGGTTTACTTTTAAAAGAAGCCAAAGGAAAGGATGTCTGTGAGCCCACAGTGTCCACAAGTATTTAATGCTGGGCTGGGTCTATAACCAGGATGGCATGTAGATCCGCTGTGCCGAAGCAAAGCCTATTACTAAAAGGTACTTGTGTTTGTACACCTGATTGAAACCGAATTAATCAGAACCATTTGACTCAATTCTAGTAAACTATTCTATATATATAAATGCTTAGTGCTGAGAAAAGATCATAATCTCAACTCTCAGAAAGAAATCTTCTTTCTCTCTGACAGAGTAGTCTCAGTCAGATAGAAAGACATTTTTCACTTGGTTGCTTGTTGTTTGGGATCTAAATGTGGAATTCGGATGTTTGGTTATTATTCTTTACACTTTGCAATTTAAATGTGACAGCAGCAGATAAACAGTCCCACAGCATGACTGAGCAACCACTATGCCTGCATTGTGGGTTATTGTCTTCTGAAAGCATCAGTGAGACTTTCATGTAGCTTTTAAATATATCCACTGTGGTTGTGGCCAAACAGTTTCATCCTTTTCTTGTTTGAGTATAAAACCATTTTTCGATTAGCAATAAATTTCAGTTGTAGTTAAAAGGTGTCTTATTTGTAGCAAAAGCTTATTTCTTGGATAGGACCATCTAATGCCATTGAATTGTTAAACTAACTTAAGATTCCTTGACCTTTTTAAAAAACAAACAGAAAAGAAAACGAGTCACAGTCATTTCTTAAGGCTGATCAACTTTTATATATTTTAGCTTATGTGGTTAAGCAGCTATTTCCACTTTGAGGACGTAAAACCCCCCGCAAGACGTCTTTCTGTCAATGGTGCCGACTTAATTTATTTGCATCTTGTTTGTCAAGCTTTTCAATGCCATCAGAAATCACATTTAAAAAAAACGTAGATGTCGTTCACAATTTCCGGCTTTTATTAGGAGAACAAACTAAACGCTTGGGACGGGGCAGCTCATTTTCATTCATTGTAAATGGCTGAAAATTGTGCAAACTTGAAGACCAATTTAGGAACACATCTCCATATATTGTGAGAAAGCGTATTTCCTTAACCCTCTAATCGATTGCATCCACTACTTCTGTATACTTGTATTACAGTAACATTTTAAGTGATGTGGTTTCTTTTAACCTCAATGCAGTTTGTGTGTCCATTTGTAGTTTAGTCCACTTCCTTAAAAGACTTCCTCTTTTATAAAAAGAAGTATTTTTCTAGTGGACATTTTCATTTTGACCATGCCTTTGGGGATGTGATCTCCTCATACTTTACTCGTGTGGTTTTCTTTCTCATCTCCTCGGTTGATTGGAGGGAAAGGTAGCTTCATATTGGAAAATGTGAGATGAAATTGACCATGGGAGAATAGCTGATGAATGAATACTCACCTTTAAGATGTTTAGCACCGGTAAACCATTATTACCAGTCAACCAGAGTCCACTGCCTTACAGAGTCCAGCTTCTCTCCAACAGTTGGTAGATAGATACTGGTAACCTCTTTAAATTTTTATATCTCACACATTTTTCCTTGCAGCCGTCTAAAACCCCGGAATGGTTGAACTTTGTGTTTATTTTCTTTCCATGCCTTAGGCGACACAGCAAGATGACAAAGATTTTTGCTTTCCAGTATCATGTGTCTTCCCGGGTTTTCTTGTGCATCTATATTCACCTATCCTTTACTTCTTCATCTAGTCTGGTCAGTCAGTAGGAAAGTGTTATGTCTGCTAAGGCATGTGCATGTTCTTCGTGCAAATCTTTGGCATGAGACAGCGGGAGTGAAAATGACACATGCTCACAAACGTCACATCTTACAAAGTCTCAGTTGGGAGTAACTTCACGTCTCTTTAATGTGACCTCCCTCAGACAGAGAGGCTGTTTGCCTTTAATTGTGGGTTTTTGTTGTAAAATCACAGCTTCCTTCAAACGCCCAGGGTTTCAGCATTAATGCAGAAACTGGCTTTGTAGTTGCAGCCTGCTGCTACAGGGAGGACTGAAAGGTTGCTTCCAGAGGCTGGAAGTGGAACTTTGATGCTTTTCTGCTGCATGTAATAAAAGGTGTTTTAATGTTTGTTTGTTTGTTTTTTAATATTCTTCTCTTTTAATTTTAAGAATTTGTCATAATTATATATTTTTGCTTCCCAAAGGATTTCTTCTAGTGCGTCCTTTTTTTTGCTGTATTCACATCAGTAGCAGGGGGGCGTTTAATGTCTCCTCATAAAGTGAAGTCAGTACCTGTGCACACATGGTCCTGCTTGTGGGGAAGCTACCATAAATGGTAAATTTCATGACAGCAAGCCATTCTTTGTGATCTGTCTTCTTTTCCTCTCACAACCAGAGTCATTTCTTCTGAGCAGCAGCAACAAGGGTAGTTGCCAATGAGACTGAAATGATGAAAATTAATGAAATTGTTGCATTGACTTATGTCTTCCTAGGAAATCTAAAAAATGCTCTCTCAAAGAAAGTATTTCATTTCAGGTTTTCCACTGCTTTACATCTCTGAGAAATTCTCAACAATTGTTTTTCAGTTTCCTATGGGATCTCGCTCGATAAATCTGGGTTATTAAACCCCCCTGAGAAGCAAACTAATGAGACTGAAAGAGGTGACAGATGACAGGTGGGCAGATTTGCCAGCTGCTCACAGTTAAGTTCCCTGCAGCTCTTTGTAAAGTATCTCGACAAGAGCTTTGATTTAACCATGAGTTGCCTAGAAGACACATAATGAGCAGCATTCTGAAAGTTTGACCGAATCTATAAATTATAGATGGGTTCTGACTTAAGATTCTCAACAGCCCAGTATTTTTTTCCTAATAATATTGGGTTTGTTTAAATTGTAAAAAGACCAAACAATAAGTATTGGATTATTATATTAAGGTTTTAGTGACTTTTTTTTTTTTTTTTTCGGTTTGTTTGGTTATTATGTGTGTGTTCAAATCCTTGCTAACTTTTAGCCAACAACCTTGGATCCAGAGATGGACTGGTGACTATTTAGGGGTCAATTCCTGATTCCCAATATTTTTTTAATTGATGCATCAATCAGTTGTTTCCAGGTAGACACCAATTATGACCAATTTCTTTTTATTTATTTCTTGTTTTCCAACTAACAGTAACACAACATTCAAAATGTGTTGAAGGTATATTTCTTTTTTTTAAGAGAGGTAGTTCCGAGACAAATCGAAATAAAAGGAAAAAATATAGTTAGACCAGTGTATACAATCAACAATACAAACAGGCAGAAGTTAAAAGCTGAACGAAAAAGACAAAGTAACATCACCTTAAAACTTTTCAGTCTTTCTTTTGTCAAAGAGTTTTTCTCGCTATGACACAGTCCAGACATGAAATGAAGACCTTTTCAAAATGCCATATAAAATAAGCTTTTTAAATCATGTCTAATATCTCTGTGCTTTCTCTGAATTTATGTTTAGACACCTTCATGATTAAAGATCTAGTTACAGAGATACGGTACTTTCAATAACCAAAATATATATATATATTTTTAAGGGGTTTTTTTTGTAGTTTCTTATTGGCAATCCTAACATTAAATAGCCAACCTCCTCTGTTCCTTCCAGACAAATATCTTCTCCTTTTCTGTTTCTAAAGAACAATTTAGCTTCAGACTCTCTATCCATATGTATAAATTCAAACAATTAATGGCTGCTGTAATGTTCAGAAGTCAGGAATTGTTGGGGTCAGAGGTCACAGCATGCAGGACATATTTCTGCCCTTTTTAAGATTGAAAATTGTCTACTGTTATATGCTTTTCGTACTAGCAGTTATCTTTGTATTGTGTTGATAGCCCCTCAAGATTTGGTGTTTATCTTTACCTGAATGGTCAACATTTGGATCACACAGGCCTCAACCTAAAGCAGACGGTTTGTACATCCATATGATATGAGAAGGTTAACTTTACTTCCATCTTAATTGGTTGGTTTTACTTTTACTTTTTCTCTAGCCTCTATGATTATCACTCACTTAAACATGATATTTTGTCAATGAATATGGCAGTATATCTTTCATAATGAAATCCCTTGCGGAAATATAATTTAATCAAAAGTTTGCACATGTAGGTTTTCAAAATAATCCCTTAATGACATGGTTGTATTTGACCTTCATCTTAATGACATAAGGGATTAGAATAACTACATACTTTATTCCCAAAGGACCATCCATAAAGAGTCAGATGGATTAATCTATTACAGCTCAGTCATTATGGAGTGTTTTCCAAAGCTAGTTTGCATGTAGATCAGCACATATTAATTAGCTTTAAATATTGGTTTGTTTGATTTTTACTCTTTCTGTATTCTGAATACAGAAAGCTGAGTATTGCCCTGCTAAGCTCTATGGAGCCATTAAAGAGGAAACCTAACAAGAAGCCTTTAATAGTCTGTCTACTGTGCACCTGGTCTCCATAACAAGCTTCTCCTTATACAGTAGTTGGTATATAAGTGTTTCCTCATGGATGTTGGTATGTCTTGATGATTTCCTTTTAGAGTGCCGCTGTTCATTCTCCTGTTTTATTTTTCTCTGTTCAAAGCTTTATCCACAAGCTTTTATGTACTTTTATCAATCATATGAACCTTCCAAAGTTTGAAGGATTCCTCCTGAAAATTGCAGCGAGTCAGTGTCAGCTACTATTTTAAAAGTTCAGTCGGTCTTGGATGCTGACTTTGCCTCTAAGGAGCCAAGTGACATTTTGAAAATGATTCTGACGTCAAAAAAGACTTTTTGCCATTCAGTGTAAGCGACCTTTCCTTTTTATTTTTGTGTGCGTTGGTATGAATCCAAGATGTATCAGCACAGAGGAGCAGAAACGACTTCCTCTCCCCCTCAACCTTTCGATTTCAACAGCCAAATCCTTCACACCCGCATAAACATACCCTTTGTGGATAACACCAGCCAGACTGGGCTGAACCAGACAGGAATGGGCAACATGGTGACCTGTATAGGTCTGGGCTGGGACTCTCTAGGATGGTTTGACTGTCAGCACCTCTGCAGACACACCTTTTTCACATGCTGACATCCATCCTGTCTGGAACAGATGCAGGGTAGTAGTGTGAGAGGAGCCTGGCTAAAGCCAAATAAACGTTAGGAAAAAAAAAAAAATCTGATTTTGAGTTAAACGTTGAATGTGCTCATCTAATTTCCCACTTTACAAGGCAAAGAAAACTTGCATGGTGATCTAAGAATGGCTTGTTAGTTAGTTACCTTTCTTTAATGTATTTACAGACATTGCTTACCCCATTTTCTTTGTAAAGAATGTCTGAAAATATGAGAAAATCTTGTGCTGTGCATTTCTTGCAAACATCTGAAAGGTTGTTATTAGAAAGAAAGATTGTACTTTAGAGGTAGTGACAGAGAGTTTCCCAAACATTAAATGTCAGAGCCAAATCTGGTTTTAAATCACAGATCTATGTTACACTGATTTATTTTTGGAGCTCAGGTACAGGCTTTGGAAATCCATCCTACAATCATTAAAATAAATTCCATGTATGAAAGGACAGAATGAATTTGGGTACTCTACTATCAATGAGGGTTAATAAGCCATTTATTATCACTTAAATCTGTCTTGTTATGTAGCTAATAAACAACCATGGATAATCATTGCCATTCCTATACAGTATTTCTGGATTCTTTAGTCCCAATGCCAAGTGTAGAAGCATGCTGTTTTAGGTCACCACTGTGGCTGGACAAGGCCACTTTTTGGTTCAAAGAATATGTTGTTCAATGTTAATCAGTAAATACGTAAGATTTTATAAAGCTTGGCGGCTATAACACTTTTTTTTTTGGCAAAATAGCAAAGACGGGAAAACGGACTCTCGTTCCACATCAAAACATTTAAGGCAACACAATGCTCTTAAAACAGAGGAAGGTAAAAGTGTTATGAGTTTGGATTATCCCTTAAGTATGAACGGTCTAGCACTGTGTTGCATGATGTTACTGTTAAACAATACAATAAATGCTGTACAAAAAGGTGTGGTGCTTCTACATATAAGTTTCTTTAGTGTCTTGTACTGACACTGAACACTGAACACTTTCAGAATTTATTTATTTATCCTTTATTTAATCTCTTTTATTATAACTACATAATAAGTACCTAGAGTTATGTAGTCCAAGTTCCTCCGCAGATATTTGAACCAAATGAATATTAAACAGTCAGTCATTAACCCTTTACGGACGATGGGAGCGCCCCCGCTCCCGAATGCTTACATGTTTTTAAATGCCGGTAGAATTCGAACCACGTAAGGTAGAGCAATTATTTTTTTTGCATATTAAAC
>JAUZNJ010031615.1:0-14130 GCA_034780135.1 Jordanella pulchra | reverse complement strand
AAGAAGTCTCTTGGATGAGAGGCGAAACGTCTTCTAGAAAACTACACGTCCAGTTGCCTAAACTGAACTTTCCTAGCATGACTGAATTGTGAATGCTTGAAAGTTGAAACCACAATCCTCCCCTCCCTTCAGTGATGATCTGTCCTCTCTGACCTGGATGACTGAGAATTTACACAGACAATTTACTTGCAGTTCTATAATTTCCCTAGTTTTCAGAGAGATAGGAATGCAGGGTATCTGTGTTTAACTCTGCTGAAGACCTAGTGGCTAAAACATTTAGTTTGCTTTTAACCGCTGGGATGTTGCTTTGACTCCACTCTCCTCCACTGCAACTGCTCTTGCAAACTTGCACATCCCTTTGTGTTACTGTGTTAGTCTGCTTGTGTTTTCTTCACTTTAGCACAGTGCTCGAAGAGTGTGGACTGGAGACTGGAGTGGAGTGGCTTTCACTGTGGAGAGACTGTGGAGTGGCTTTCACAACCTCACTCAGTCCAGGAATAATACATGAGCAGGCAGCTTCACCTCATGCTGCATCTTTGTTGAAGGTGAGCTTACAATGGCGTTGGCTGGCCATGTGTCTCCTTGGTGGCAGTGCATGAACTGACAGCCTTACCAACTCACTTGGAATTCCAAAGCTGCCGCCCTTATGCTCACAATTTCACATGTCCGAGTTTCCAGAGTCACTCTCAGACTAGCTGCTTCCCTGCTGAACACTGCAGATGATTCCACATGCTCGAATCCTACTGCCAGCCTGTGCAATACAAATCTGGGAATATTCTTGCCACTCTTATTGAGTGCTTTTAGACTGTGTCTAATCTTATTGTTATACTTCTGAGCTGTGCTCAAGCAGTACATTGAGGTTGGAAACACTTCAAACAACAACCTTGGATTCAATCTGTTCAGAAGAGAAATCTTTTGACAACAAGAAAACAATTCATTATGGGCCAATATCCTCATTCTACTTTGCCATCAGTGGTTTAATACACACAGATCTCAGCTTTGTGGACATCCAGCAACACAACACACAGCTAAACCTGACACCATGTCTAAACTTTGCTAATAGATGTAATGTTTTTAAGACATTCTTACATTCATAGATAAATGTATTTATATCGATCTATTAAGATGTAACCCCTTTGTCTCTATACCTATCAACTAAAAACATGGATTTTATAGATGGCAAAATTGTTTAACCTGAAGCGTCAATATTTCTAAATACAATGTTTAAATAGGCTCCCTGTTGTGTTTAGAAAGAGTTCTTCCTGGGGAGAAGGATTCAGACTCCGAGTGATTCAGAAATAAATTATTTGTTGTTGGTGAATGAATTAGCTTTGATTTCCCACAGGAAGTTAGTGAAATAATAAGATGTGAGATTAATGGGGCGAAATTGTGAGCAGGTGGATTGTTACACAGAGGAGAGTTTCCAGTGTTTCTGACTGCATCTTTGTGGAGAGTATATCTTCCTAAACTTGAGTAAAACAGCCTGGGGAAGAAGATTTTCGATGTCAAAGTGCTAGCAGAGGTTTACCTGGACAGATAATAGAAATGAGTTTGTTTAAAGATTACTGCAAAACACACAGATATGAACTATTTTTGGACAAAGAATATTTTTGGTTGTTATGCATTTGTACATACCCACACAGGAACATCACAGGTTATTGATTGGCTGTCTGATATCAGCCTATGCTACTTTGCTCCCTCTATGCCATCCTGCTGTTATGTTCACATACAATCATTCAACATCTACGTATGTGCTGACTGAGCGTTCATGTAACCCGCGGTGCTTTTGCTTCCAAACAGCAAAAACTGAGCTGATAACATTAATCACAGCCAATTGCTAAGATATGCATATTCTCCCCTATTTTGTCATGCATAAACATAAATGGTGCTGGGCTACATACGCACATGTAGTGCAGGGTCATGTTTTAGGGATAAACAGACTTACTATACAGAAGCTTTAATCAGCAAACAAAACTGAATTTCTCATTTTCAATGTATTTAATCAACTGACCTCATGATTGGAAATAGGGATGGCAGGATCATGCTATGGGGATTGTTTTAATTAAAGAAACACTGTATAACATTTGACCCAAGTGTTAGCTCAAGTTTAGATATATTGAATATTTATTTAGGTCAATCCCATCAAAGTAACTTACGTTGGTCAGATCTATCACTGAATGAGTCAAGTGACACGCACCTGATTGGACTTTCTTCGGTTCTCTGATGTAGGATTTAATCTAGAAGTGAAATGTGGCCTCGTCTCTTACTTCTTAATCTGCTGATCCAAAGTGATCAGGTTTAAAGCACAGGGAGAGACTGTTTAATTTTGAGACAGTGAAATGTTACCAGTTGCCTTTAGAGAGACTAGATTTGGAAGTTATAAGTCTAGCTCCCCTAGTGGCTGGATTTGGAATGTTCTAGTTAAAGTTCAGACCTACTGCTAACTAAGAATCTCCAGCAAAACCTGTACATTGGTGAATCTTCACCTGTTCTGACTAAGCTTGAACTATTTTGCAAAACTGATCATTGCAGCATGACAAAGAATGGGAAAGATTAAGGCGATTATCACACTCTTGTGTTTATGTAGTTTATGTAGTTATGTAGTGTAACGGGCTGGGCTGGCCTTATTGGAGCACATTCTTCTGATCTCTTAGAAGCATCCAGGTTCTCTTTGTGTTCTGAATGAACAACCTCTTCGGGGTTTGGCCGGGGTCCTTGGCAGCAATCAGTGATGTCTGACGCCTGCTGAGATCACTGGGGTGACGGCAGGCAGAGCTCATGAATTTCCAATGCAGCCTTTCTCTCTCAGAGTGCCTTTGTGAAGTTCCTTCAGCACCAAAAACACACCGCTGTGCATGTCGGCGAGTAACTGAGTGCCTCCCTTTATAGGCTCTTTAGTGCTGATTTTATTCGCATGGCCTGCCAATGACGGCGACCTCCTGCAGACTTACAGGAAGTGGTAACATCACCCGGTGCTCTGGTTCCTCTGTGCACAGAGGGACGCTCTGCTGCTTTATGTTTTGTCAATTTGGGGAAAATTGTTTTCCGACTGTCAAAGCCGCAAAATGCTCACCAGCTTAACTGGTCGTCATGGCAACAGGGTTGTGCACCAAGAGTAAATATTTCAAAGAATCATTAAGTAAACAATTGGGTCTGTGACTCTTGTTTTGATGTTCCTTTTATCTGTTGCTCCCTGTCAATAATATTCTGTTGAAAGAACAGCCTACTTTGTCATTTTGCATCTGCATGCTTTGTGCCATCCAAAGTCAGGCTTCATGCCCACATGTATTATTCAGCAGCTATCCCATCGCAGAATGCTTAACGGGATGGCATGAATGGAATCTGACAAGAGAGACTCTGTCAGGTGGGACAGGATCTCTGCTACACCGCAGTTAGATGATGGGTGTCAAGTGAGCTGTCTGGATCACCTGCACACACGGCTCACTCTGCAATCTGATTTAATGACTTTTAATGAAAAACTTTTGGTAGATTTTTTTTTCTTTTACTTACGCCCCTCATAAATAGCTTTTCTGTCTCCACCTCTGAGTTATTTCATTTTGTCAGGGGGTGTGTGGACGTGTGTGTCACAGCCACTTTCTCCAAGACATTTCCGTCTGTCCCTGCTGTGCCTGGCCCCGAGCCTGTCATCCTTGAGCTGAAGCTGTCTAATAACCATCATCAAGACAATAATACAATGATAACTTAAACCTCTCTGTGATTCAGAGCATCCAATTATGTTACTTTTCTGTTGTGGATTCTGCTCAGTATGAGAAAGATGAGTGGGATTAGACTGAAGTAGTATCCATTCAAATCCATTCAAACATGGCGGTTTAAAATGAAGTGCTTCTGCTTGTGTCTGTGCTGAGATGCTAATATACCTTTTTCTTAAAATTTTGATGGCTTTATATTAAAATGTAAGCTATTTTTTCCTATTTGTCAGAAAGATGGTCAACCAGATAGAAGGCTAATTGAAGCACAATTTTCTGATTAACTCAAAGCCCAGGGTGTTAGTGAAATGCAAGTGTGATGTGTTTTGAATAAAAAAAAATGTTTTATGTTTTATTTTAACAAGATGCATATTTGTTATGAGATAAAATTTGCTGGTTTGATTTAAATGAGGTGATAAACACAGATCAACAGATTTATTAGGTGTGGCATACATTCCTTATCCAGTGTCACAGATAGGATCTGTGTTTCATATGTTTATGTGCAAACCATAAACAGTTTGCAGATAGTCCAAACGAAGCCGTCATGGGATGCAGCCTTACACTTGCCAACTATGGGAACAGGATTATTGGTTTCACTGCCACTTTGACTGACCCTCCTAGACCAAGGTGTTTGTCAATTTGACTCAAATCTGACTTAGATGGGACCATAGTTACTTCTTTTAGTTTATAGTCTGTCCTTCAGCTGTGGACGGTATGAGAAAAGGTAAGGATTTTACTTTGGACCTCTATTAGACTCCCTTAGTGATGGATAGTAAGGACATGTTGTATTGTAGTTGAAATCCAATCCTAATACCCTATTCTGACTAAATTTGGTCCTGGATAAATAATAAAAATCTTATTCAGTTCACAGCAGCACCTTTTTTTACATTTTCTGTTTTAGACTATAAAGAAGGTGGACAATTAAAGTTAATGGTCAGAAAAGAAAGTCCCAGATACCAAAATAATACTCCAGATTTGGTTGGACTTTGATTTTGTGGAAATAAAATATTAGTAGTAGAGCTGCTGTCTTGCCTATAAAGGCTGGCTTAATACAAACTGTGTTCAAACTAATCTTAAAGTGAGAAACTGAGGTTTGAATAGTGCATTTGTTGGGATCAGTGGTGCTGTAATCACAGTGTACTTTTGCCATGTTGTCACTTTTTCATGCAGTTATGACCCAAGTTTAAAATTCAACTGTCTCTCTGGGAATTAAATATTGCTGATTTATGATTGCCACCAAGTGGTCAGATACATTTTAGCCAGAAAATTTAGAGAGAAAGCCATCAGCAACTCTCTCGGTGTCAGTCATCAGGCTTCCTGGGGTAAGTGGCTTTTCACTAGTGCTGTAGTGCGACATTTTGTTTCATCAGATTATTCCAATGGTTGATCTAAAAAAAACCGATTTGATGCTTGAGTTGTCTACAGGCAGATATATGTGCATGTCATCTCTGTGAATTCTTTTTATGTCATTTCTTTGTTGTCTAGTTATGGCTTGCAGACAGTTGTTCATATTGTTCTTTAGACCAGTATGGTGTTTGGATCTTTGTTTCTCACTGTACTAGTTTCATATTTGTAGTTTTGCAAATAACTTATCTGAAATATAATGTGAAATAATATTTTTTAAGTAAAGAGAATGTAAATTTCTTACTGCTTTTTAACATCAATTACTGGGTCTTTCACAGGTTTGCATGACGATTTGGATCGATATCAAAAGAAGAAAAACTTGCACCAACAATTCCACACAATAATTTATTAACCAAAGCTAAACATCAGATGGAAAAGTGTCTAAAATCCAAACTATGCTGTCTTCCTATCCTGATGATATCACTCAATAGTCTTGGGTCTGATTTTTTTTTTTAGCTTAACTACATATATTCAGAGTAATTTGATTAAAGTGCATCCTATTGTGTTCAAGGGTCTCCTGCTGTGTGGGGCATATTTTCATGTTTAATGCATGAGCTCATTAACAGTGTTCAGATTGCCCTCCTCTCCAAACCGAATACCGTTCAGCAGCCTCCGCCTGCGTCCTCAGGCACAGCTCTCTGCTGGCAGGAGGGCACAGGAAGCAGCAGCATAAGCTATCCATCCATCCATCCATCTTGTGCCCTACAGAAAATCTGGCTGGCTAAAAGGAGCAATGCCATAATAAAACCCTCATTCTTCTTCAGGCTGTCTAAAATTTGATGCTCTCTCGGTTCAGAGGGGATGATTCCTCCTCAGATGTCTTAGTTTTAACAGAGAACCAGCTGGTTCTTTGTACTCTTGCAGTTTCTCTGCACAATGCGGTTGCCAAGTGCGATGATGACTACCTTTCCTAAAAAGGCCCATATAACGCAGCTAATGACAAGTGGGTTTTAATAGTATTAGCGCTGTGATTTGTTGCTAGGATACCACATCTCTGCCCATAAAAGAAATGAATGAATGTAAAAGTAACAAGTACCTTTTCCTTTTGTGCCTTTTTTTCTCTATACAGAAAACCAGCTGAAAAAGAACACCACCAAATATCTGGAGCTGTTGGAGGACAGATTGCACAGGTAGAGCTGCTCTTTTTTCAGTTTCAACACTGACAGGAAATCTGTGTTCCACAAGTAAAAGACATAAACAGAGCAGAGGCCTCCAAGGAGTTTCCTCTCACCTCCATTGTCCTCTAACCAGATCGCCGTCTCCTCAATGCATCATCTTACAGACAACTTTCTGCAGTCACACCTTGTTGTGTCCCGGAGCCGCTTTCTCACATTTCACTCCGTCTCTCACCTGTGCTTTGTCTTCATCTTCTCACCCTCTAATGTATTTTCTATCTATATCTCAATGCTTTATTTTTATCTTCTCCCCTTTCTCCTTATAGAAGATGAAGGAAAATAAAATCAAATCAGTTCTCCCTGCTTTTTCTGTGTGTATAAGATCTTTGTATCTTGGTGATAATTCTGCTACCCAGCCTAGGTAACAAATTTGACAAATAGTCAATAGATAGTTAAACATTTTGCACCATATTAAAGCTGCTTTGTTCCAGAATAGTTTTAGTTATATTTATAGAATAAGATCTGAGTTGAATTTTAAAAAAGGGATTTAGAGCAAAATAAGTAACAAAGTTCGTAAATTAAAGACTGTCTTTGTCTGCTTAACATTTGTCTGATTAGGTATAAGAAGGTAGCTTTCTGTGTGCATTACTTTAACAGACAGGGTCACCTCTTTGAATTGCAGCCAGTAGTTGGTGATAGGCAGATATGCAAATGAGTTACAAAGCTCTAGTCTATCTTCTGTCAATATGGCTGCCTGTTGTTGGGCTTCTACTTGTTAATATCAGGCATTGAAAGTATGAATTCTATAAAAATAGGATATCAAACCTTCAAAAGTATTTCAACTGATTGTTTTAAATATTTAATCTGGATTTAATTTATTAAAGTAAATGACTGATTCAGCTTTTGTATTTCCTGCTTGGACCAGTGGAATGTTCGGCTTATCCCAACCAGGATGCATTAAATCCCCAGTATAGATGTGAAACTAGGTATTGTGAAAAAACAAATTAGAAAAACAAAAAAAAAAAAACCAACAGTCTCCATTTGTTTTCCTCTAGAAGAAGCAACCTTAACTGTACTTTAAGTTTCTCAAAGGCTGCCACCATTCTTAATCATTTCCCATAACACAAAAAATGGATTTAATCCAACTTTCTTATTATCGGCTAAAAGTCTTTTTCATCCTCAGTTTTTTGCAGCCTTTGTAATGTTCATACATAGAATATCTTTTAAAAAGTTCTCAACAAGTTTTTTTTTTTGTTTTTTTTTACTTCCTTTTACTTTGATTTAACACATTACTGACTTGAAAACAGCTAATACTGAATCTGCTTCACTCAGTAACAAACTCCACAGCAAATTTCAGAGCTATGTGATTTTGCCAAAAACAAACTTGCATTTTTTTTCCAATCAAAACTGCTATTACAATTTAATTAAACATTTTTTCCTTTTCAAGCCTCTGTATGTATGACCCCCATATAAATGAACTTTCTTTGTTGTCCAAAGTCCATTTACACAAGACTTTACTTCTGCACGGAAAGGTGCTTTTTGTAGGTCTTTTTTTGTGTCTCTGCAATTTGAAAGAAGCGTTTTAAAAATAAATTGTGATTATATTGTAAATTCAATTAAATATTCAGTCCTAGTAAAGTCACAAATGGTAAATAAACAAGACATTTTCTACATCTTGTTTTAGTCATAGAGGCCAGTCAAAATGTTTAACTATGAGTCACACTCATGCTCATTATTTACACACATTCATATACCGTAGCCAAATTTGTGTTGTTTCTCCTTGCATCTTAGCCGTCTTGCCTAATCATATTTTTAACTCTTAATTTGCTTTTACAACCAGTCCAGACATGACTTGTGTTTTCATATAGATAAGAAGACTAGTAAATACATATACAACTAGCTCCTGGGTGTGCACACAAACAAGGTGATTCAATGTACAGCATGTATTCACAAATATTACCTATCAACCACTGTAAGGATTTTTGAGAGGATAAATGTGCATTATTGATTATGGAGTCTTGTGCTGGATAAGGAGAGGTAGATTAGTGTGGTGAGATGTCTTGTTTCTGTGGTGACGGCTGCTTCTAAGGAGAAAAAACTGTGATCCATCCCATTCTGAACACTATAGAAGTCAGTTAGAGCAGTGCAGATGCTCTTAAGTGTGTCACCGGATGAAAAATAATTGAATTCAAATTAGCTGCACCTCTGAGTTATTTAAAACATTATGTAGATGATTCATTAGTAAGTGCTTCTTGTGTTTGTCCTACTTTTTCACGCTTATTCCTCTGTAGAGATTTGGCTGTTATTTATTATGTGTAAAGGATGCAAACCAGCTGGGTGTAGAAGTCATTAAAATGCTCAGGCATGTTCTCTTTGCTTAAGTTGCAGACGAGCCCTATGCATGTAAGCAAAAGTAGGAAAAAAGGAAAATGGGTGTAATAACAGACGGACCTTGGCTACTTGCTGCAATGTTAATCAATGATTTCCAAAAAGGGGATGTTTGAATGACTTTAGACCGTTTTAAGTTACCTTTAAAGCATCTCACTGACATGGAGATGACAAATTTCTGCACGGGACCATTTTCTAGGTCCTACTCCTACCCACTCTTACTTACTGCCCGCACCTCTGGGCTTAAGCTACTACACCTGTCCTCTAAAAACATGTACACGGTTCATTAAATGCTCGCTCTGATGGCACTGGACTAACACTTAAAATTAACCCTGGCAGCTTTACAAGCCAGAAATTACATATCCTCACATTTGGACTAGATTGCCTGACACTCAGGTGCAGAGCCTTTCTTTATCAACATGCAACGAGTCTAACTGTTCCACTAACTGGCTGGGTTTTTTTTTTCTACAGGTGGTGGTGCATCATCCACATGGACCACATCAAAGCCCACCATCTAGATAATTGTATGGGGAAATTAAATGGGGAATATTTTATTTAATAAAGATGTATAAGTAGCCATTTTTATCTTATGGAATTTCATTATCTTTTTATTCAATAATTATATTATAATATTATATTACTTTTTCTCCAGTCTTCATGTTATTACCAACCATGGTTGTCCTCTCCATCCTTCCAAAAATCTTAGGCTACATTGAATGTTCTAAGCCGCCTGCTCACACCAACTATAATCTCAAACTGTTTGCTCCTGTGGGACTTCACCCTCAACACAGGGTTCTGATCTTTACTTTCTATTTCTTAATTTTGTTGGACTTATTATTACGTTTTGTGAAATTGTCGGGTTTCAAGCCCAGCTCTGTTTCAGCCTTCATATTTTAAAGATTATTTAACTTCCTTCTTTCATACAAAGTAGATTTTATTCTTTGAAAAAGAGATGGGCCTGTGCTGCGTCTTTAAAATATTCCCAGACCATGACACTTCCACCTGCTTTCTTTACACTTTATTTGAGGTTCTGTTTCCTGATTGCTGGATTGGGATTGTGTTAAATCCCTCCTCTGTTCTGGTGTCCAAAAAATGCAATCTCTTCAAAAATACTTTATTTATCCTGAGGGGAAATTGAATTTTGAGTTTTCTTTTTTTAACCAATACTTGTAGATGTCGATAGCTGTAGGCAGGAAGGATCTTCTGTAGCAGTCCCTGACTTCAGCAGACAGAAGCACTCAAAGCAAAATGTTTAAGGTTTAAAATGGGTCAAACGGGTTTTCTTCTAAACTCTGAATAAAGAAGTTCTCATCATGTGTATCTGATGTTACACACATTTAAGATGTAACCCACTATAAGTGGATATTAATGTGGAATTGTACCAAATTTCCCACATTTCTTTGAACTTCTGACTTTTCTTTGTTTCTTAAATGCATACACATTTTATTTGAACTCGTCAACATTGTTAATATTTATATTAAATATTCACTTGCACAAAATATGCTAGAAAAAATAAAGTCACATGGAGGGAGTGATTTATCCACATTTTACTTCAGTATTACTCCTCTTTGTAAAGTTTTTTTCAAGTATATTAGTCTTTAATTGTAGTAACATAATTTGCGCCATTAAACTTTTTCCAGAAAAGCACAGGCTGCATATTCACCAATGGCATGATTATTTGTTTTCCACGCTGTCAAATTTCAGTTCTCCTTCAACGTTTACCAGAATTGGAGTAAACAGAGAGGGATTTTTGACAATACCTCTTTTAAGTTGTAATTATTGAAGTTAGTATTTTCTCAAACCAAGCTGTTTGGACAAGCAGGAGGAAGCCCATACCACTTTGCTCAGCATTTACCCCTGTATATATATATTTATAGCCTTCCCTCAGCAGCTCTCTGAGCACATTTGTAATGTCCTTAAGGAAAAAGAGCAGTCCTGAAAGTCTGCAGTCCACTGGGAGACTGCTGATAGAGTGTGCTCCCTGTCTTTCCCTTCCCTCACTGGACCGTCAGCGGTGCAGCACGCCAACATTGAGCACTGTCAGATTTAGGACCGAGACACTGCCACTAATTAACCTCCACCAGTAAGAAGTTCATAGCAAATGCCACCGGGATGCCATCATCAAAGGGATGCTTAGTCACTGATGGGTTGTGTGAGCTTTCAATACAGAGAGCCTGGATGACAGTTATCAACAATGAATCATATTGTCAACAATGAGGTTTTCTGCCATTTTTTATTGCTCAGAAACACATGAACCTTCATTATGTATGTTTCTGGTGAGCATGTGTGTACCTGTCACCTTCAAGGGACACAAAGGAAAAAAACTGGGTGCATCCCCACTATGAGAAAAACTCAGAAACATGGGTGTCGAGTAGAAAATTGGTGAGGGCAGGGAGGTGGGGACGAACAATCTCTCTATTGTCTCTTTGCCAAATGAAGGTTAGAAAACAGCTGAGAGGAGTGCGTTGGCAGAGAACAGAGGTTGGCAGCCTTTTCAGGCGGTAGATGGGCTGGAAAACAAGTGGCATTCAATTTTAGGGGGTTGAGACTCTCATCACTGAGTAGAGAGAAGGGGGAGATTAAACAATATTGTTCGAGTGCATTTTGTTTTTAAGTTTGTTGACAGATAAAAGAGGACGGACATTTTTAAACACTCCATGTAAAAATGACAATACTTTAGAGGCTTGAGTCTAAGCATTGTCAGTAAGAGGAGAGATTTTTGTACGTTTTATCCCGTCTGGCCTTCAAAATACTTTTTTTACTTTTGGATTTTTGATACATCCTCTGTCTTATGATAATTTTTATTTTTCAAAAAATTCCGATTAGTTTAAGTTTAATTTCTGAACAAGATTCATTTTTACTGAAAGGAGTTACATGTTAAAATAAACCTATTTCTGACATGTATACCTCAGAGCACCCTCTGTTATTTAAAAGAAAGATAAAAAATTTTTGTTTTAGATCAAAGCCAGGGGCCTTTGTGTTTTGGAAGAGTTTCGGCTGCAATTCACATAATTCAGTCTTTTTACCCCGGGTTGTAGGGACAAGCATGATGTTCACCTCATCTATAAGCATTTAGAGTGTACAGATATTAACTCTAAATAAAACAAATTTAGAGAAAATAAGATAAAATGTGTACAATAATCTGCGTTCTTAGACATTTTTTATATTTATAACAAAACAACAAAAAGGGAAAGTGGACCTATTATGTTTTGTGTTTAAATCAAACTGAACATAATAGACAAACACTAAAGAAACAAAGGACTTTAAAAAGCTTCTATTTACTTATGTGTAAGGTCAGTCTTTACGTTGACAGCTAATGTTACACTTTGTGTGTTAGGGAGAACATGTTTGAATGGAGGTTTGAGTCAAATACCTGTTTTGTACATTGAACTGTCCAATTTATAAATAACTTTGTCTTTTTTGTTTGATATCTTAAACATGGAAGGTTCTTATATTAAGATCAATGAATGAGTCGTAAAATGCCACCTGGGACCAAGACCCGTTAGTAATAATTTGTTATCTAAAGGTCACTAAAAGAGGAAGGTAGATACATGAAAAGCATTGAAAAGGTCAGAAAACCTCATTTTGGAAACTTTGTAAAGATTCAGTGTTGGAAAAACTTAAGATCTTTAAAAATGTGAAATATTTAAACATGATATCCGTCTTTTAATGTTAAAGGTTGTCAAGAAGTAAAAAAGTGTAAAACTATTCATTTTCACAAGCGTAGCATTTGAATGTATGACGATGAACTGAAAATAAGAGAATAAGGTCTATTTTTCAGTGATAGCTTTTACACTCAGACCTTCATCTGAATATCCTATAGGTCAGAGAGAGGGAAAGTAACACTAGACGAGAGAAAAATCTCCTTGTTCTCCTTGTTGCTCAGTAAGATGAAGACATCCATGCTTTTTTTTCTCTCTGTGCTGCCTCTCTTTGAAGCTAAAGGGCAACCTGCCAGGAGGACATTTACTCTCATTACACTTTTTTCAATTTCTTCCAAGCGTCTGAATGATTCCTTTCCCTCCGTCATTCTTCTGTCAGTGCTTTATGGTGAAGATGCTATTAAAGATGTCCTTTACCATACTTGTGTTACTGTTGGTGTGCAGCTGTCAGAGCAGGACTGACTTTTTCACAGAGTAATTTTAGCTTTCTTTATCATGTCTGCCTTTAATGGTGTTATAAGCGTTTTTCGTCTTATCGACATTACGACTTTGTGCTCTTTGGTACCGTATAAATGCACATGTGGTTATCACGTCTGAGCACATGACCAAAAGTGATGTTCTTTGTGTTCAATACAAATTTATTATTAGTATTATTTTTTTTAATATGCATTAGAAATGCACAGATATTATACTTTTAGGGAGATTTTTCACATGCAGTGTTCATAGTGGGAATTCCTAAATGCATTAGAAATGGATGTCAGGTAAGAAGGTCTTGCTCTCTAATTTGTCCAAAATGTCTTTTATTGTGTTGAGTCTAGGACTTGAAGCAGGCCAATCAGGTTCTTCCACACTAAACTGGCTTATCCATGTCTTTATGGACCTCACTCTGTGTGTTTGTGTGAGGCGTCTCCCAACTGTCAAATTATCTCGGTTTGCTGCAACATTCAGAATTAATTTCACTTGAACAAGGAAACCAAGCAGCTCCTGAACAACAGTCCCACACCATAATCGTCTTTACCACAAACTGTAACCCAAACTCAGTGCAGTGCAGTTGGTCTCATGCAGTTTCCAAACTCAGCCTTGTTAATAGGACTGCAAACAACAAGGCATGATTGCATCCAATCATTTATATTGCACTTGATGATGTTTATATGAATTTTTAAACACAGCTTCCACTCTCAGCATAGCATAGTTTTTATGTTGCATTTTAAATCCGACCAAAGTTTAAAGTTAGATCAAGTAAAGGGTTGTCATGATTCACCTTTATAGGTCAATGCTACACAAATGAGGAGAAAAAGTAGAAGTCATTTTATGTAGATTTGTTTCAAGTAACACTATGCAGGTTTTCACCCAAATGCTAGCTTATTTTGAGGTAGGTTCTTTGCAGGTCAGTATGCAGCACTTGGGAGATATTAATGAATCCTGTGGGTTGCCTTTCTTAAAAAGTTTTGTAACTTCAGAGGGTTGCATTAATCACTGAATTAATCACACTAAAACTGCGAAGTACAGGTCAAGTGTCCCCTAATGGCTAAAAGTTACACAGTGTTGCTTAAAGACCTTAGATATTAATTTTCTTTTTGATCATTCCTCCTCTTTAATGCCCAGTAATTCACAATATTCATGTTATGGATGTCAAAAATATGCAACCTAACACTGAGATAAAAAGGAAATCATTTGCTTTTTTTAAAAAAAATCATCTGATGTGTTCTAGATACTTTGACAGGTAAAATGCTATTTGTTATATGACTCAAGACAAAAGTTATTTTTTTGGGGGCAACATAACAGTGGAAAGTTTCAGGTTAATTTATGTTTCGGTACATTCGTATTAAGAAACATATATATATATATATATAT
>JAUZNJ010031614.1:0-14131 GCA_034780135.1 Jordanella pulchra | reverse complement strand
GAGGGCTCCAGCCCAGGAGACCCACGGCGCGCTCTGCTGGAGGAAAGATGGAGCGACAGGCTCCGGATCCCAACAGCTGCAGACGCACAGATACTCAGCTCCTTCCATTACTTGCAATAACTTAAGCATAAAATGATAACAGTGCTTCACCGCTGGAAGTCAGCATGGCAAATTCATCACTGGAACATGTTTAATTAACTGAAGAATACCTTTATTATAATGGCATATGGAAACCTACAGTACTGCCCCTACATTATAAAAAAAGACATATAAACAAATACATAGATCCAAAATAGTTTAAAGTTTGATACAAAATACATATTGATAAATTATGTCAATTTTTTTTTAATTTAACTGAATTTTGAATAACCTAAATTTAGTCTGTTAACATAGATTATTAAATTTGTTGAAAAGTTGTTTGAGACTCCGTTTTGAACTTGATAAAACAACAACAACATCTACCAGAAATTTAGACTTCAGGGGTATGACAACTCAGTTTTTTCAGAGTCTTTCATGATTGTATTAGCTCTCTAGATAATCTGACAAACAATTATGCGAGAGTAATAAAGAAGAGGACATGTGATTACTTTTTCAGTGAACATGTTGCATTTTGGAGAGCCTTCTTATGTATACATCAGGATGTTATCCATATGGGCTCTGAAAACAGACATTAGCAACTTTTTTTTTTCTACACACATTCCTTTTCTGAGCATCCACATAAAGTGCAATACATACTGAGCCTTAGTGATACCTATGGTGTTTTTATACCAGGAGAGCCTATCAGTGATGGATACATCAAGAAATATGATTGACTGTAACCTTTCCCCACACTGACCCTGGAGGAGAAATGGCTGGTGATCTGTACTGTGTTTCCTGAAGTCTTTAATGTGTTCGGTGTCAGGTTGTTTTTAAAAAAAAAATCAATGAGATAGACAGAGAAACTTTACTTCTAGCCTGGGGGTGGACTCACAGACAATACCACAATAAGGGAGCTGTGATGCGTTCCACAAATGTGGTGTTGTCTTCGAAATGAAGGGGTTAGTTGATGGGAAATGCTAGTCATTAAAGGGAAAAACAAACAGACTTGTTTGGAGGTATTTTGCCTCCAGACAAACCTTAAAAAACAGCTTTGCTGATACGCCTTGATGAAAGCTGAGGACAACAAATCTAAGATGGAAATGAGACGAGTACATCTCAAAATGCAATCCTGCAGCTGAAGTATCAATATAGTAGTGAAACATCAGTATTGGTATTTGGAAAAAAGAAAAAAAAAGGGTATGTCAATTTCTGTCCTTCCCTTTAATCAATGGAAGAGTACTTACTGGTAATACAGCAATGAAATCCTACTTACAAAAGTGAGCTGTTTGCATGTCCCCTCTCTGTAAATGTTGCCAAATGTTGCTCTTTATTTATTCATTCATTTTTTGTCATTTGACATTTTATCTGATCAAATATGTTCACTGATGTAGCACTAATTTTTAACACATGTATTCTCAAAGCACTTTATGAAGTCATTTCATTCAAATAATACAGACTTTTGCAATGACCTACAGAGGTTTCTGAGGTTGGTAGGCCTCTTTGCCATCACCCCAAATTTAAATTCCCTCTACAGATTATCTTTATTAGTTAACGGCATGACAAGAAATTTTCTATGTCTAGAAATAATAAACTGGAGTGACTCTAAAATGTTAATATTTCTTAAAGATTTAGAGAATGTATTGGTTAAATCAGATGACTTTAAAACCAAAATCCATCAGGGTTATTCACAGTCACCTGTAATTTAAATTCAATAATATGGATAATATAAATCTAGTATATATCAACACTTGTGACCAGTGGAATTGTGTCTACTATTTAATTTCCTCTTGTATTCTTGTTTTTATGTAAATAGTTTCTGACTAAGAAATAAGATGAGTTATCCCACCTTTTTCTTGGCAAGTTATGAATTTAAATTTTTAACATCATAACAACCTAAATCCCAGGTCTTGCAACAGTGTTACATACTGAGACCATTCTCAAAAGCTTTTGCAGGGGAATTGGTTTGCTCACAATTTTGGACCAGGTCCTTGCAATTCTTAAAGGTAAGGCATCAACACCTCCTGGTGCAACTTTACCTGGAAAAAAAAAAAAAACAAAACAAATAAATATGGCATTGGAGATTATAAAGTAGCCAATAGATAAAAATATAGGGAATTTAGATCTATGCCAAGAAATTTTTCTATTTCTTAATTTGGGTTGATGTTATGGTGTGGTATGGTAAGCATGAATGTTTTGCACTTAATACATACTATAGGTTTCTGGTTTTATTTTTATTTGTTTGGAGAAAGTTGCTCTTCAATTTAATGTGTGACATTATTTTTTTCAATGTGTGCTCTCCAGCTTGTTCCTCTTTTCCCCACAAGAGAGCAGCAGACCTCTGTGGGATGCCTTACAATCATAACCCAGGCAAATTCTATGGTGCACTTAAGTTTTCCCTCAACCATCCTCTCAAGGAGTTGATTTAATTTCTTGATTTAAGTTCACTGCGGTTGCTTCAGTGAAGTCAGCTCACAGGGCCTGTTTATATTGGATTTGGCTGATGTAAGTCCCGCTGCTTGTCTGCTCTGTAAATTTAGAAGCTCGAGCGTTTCTCTTCAAAGTAATTGCACTTTTTGTAACAAACAGGGGGACAGCGTGTCTAGTTAGAGTGGTGGCATGTCTGGTGGTTAAAAACAGCACTGTGGATTGACAACTACCCAAAAGTTATTTTTTTCCTCTTCCCCTTCTGAAAGCATATGTTATTTCATTTTGTTTTGCATATAAAACCCATGAGCCTGTAATGAAATATTTGCTGCTTATTGAATGGGATTGTCATCTGTTTTCATTCTTTTATGCTTATGTGCCCAGTTTTCTTTTTTTCTCTCCATCAAAGAACAGGTCATGTTCATCCTCATCTCGACTGACCAGCTGCCCTCCACATTGGCTTTCTTATGTTTATTGCAAACAGGCTCAGATCTGCTTCAAAGGGAATGATTCATGCCCTTAACTAAGTGAATCAAAGTCCTCATCCATCTTGTTTTTTGATTTGCTCCATTTGGAGCTGGAGCTTCTCCATTACTTCAGCATTAATAATTTGTCCAGTTTTAATCGCAGCAATGATAATTATGACATGTTTTGCTGCCATAGCAACAGACAAGTGTTCACGTGATAAAATAAATGTGAGCTGTGATAAATTCAAAAGACTTTGCAGGCATTTATTTGTCCCAGGAACTGAAATACTGGTCGGAGTGGCTGTATTCCAGACACGCCCTGCTTCACATTCACACAGGAGCTGCCTTGTACAACCACAGATTTCCTCTGCTGGCTACCTACCAGCTCTACTCTAGTGGTTAGGGCTTGAGTGGCTTCCTCCACAGCACATCAGCTGAATTTATAGGGAGCAGGGTGTGTTATATATTTGCAGCTCTCTTGCCTCTGGTTGTCACACACTCCCTAAATTTCCTTCTACTTTCTGCTGGCATTCAAATGAACATTACCGCAAACGACAAGCTCGCTGCAATCATTTTGGGATTACCAAGATCTGGAGAGTACAATTATTGGACTCATTTTCCTCAAAACTTGTCTTTATATGAGCAGGTGGCATGAATTATTACCTTGGCAGCAGCTGTGAAGAGATTTATTTATTTTTTGTTAATCAAGAACTAAATAAATCTGTATTTAAAAAAGGACAGACTAAAAGAGAAGGGATTAGTTTGTGTTGTTAAACAAGTTAATTTCTGATGTTTCTTAGAGAAAAAAAGAAAGACCGTTAAGGTTGGTTATCTCCTTCTTATCAGTAACCAGCTCTTATTAGGAGGTTGCATGTGGTTCCGGGACATTACCCATTTCCTCTTCTGTATATCAAAGCCTCCAGCCCCCTCCCTCCATTCCACCCTCTAATTCACTCCAGATGAGCATGATGGGACATTTGATTTAGTGTGCAAAGACACATGTATACAGCTGTGTCAGCTTGCCTCAAACAGCTGGCGCAGATCTCCAGCACAACTTTTAATCATGCATTTGTTTATGTAATTAAGCTTCTTTTTTTTAAAAATACAACACTCTCTTTTGCAGTGTCATCAGCTGCAGACTGATCAGATATCTCAGCGTGATGTAGGTCCTGTCTTTGTTATGGTTCATATTGCCTGCAAATGCTCATGGTTTAATGACATGCAGGTGATACAAATCATGCGCACACTGCTGAAGGCCTTCCAAGTGTGTTTCAACATACATGACAGCCCTCTTGGTGAAAGTATTTCAGCTGAATATGTGTTTTGGAACTCATACTAGAAGCTCAAATGACCTGTTGCAAAGAACCATGGTCTGATTTGGTAAGTACTTGATGTTTTTATTAGTCTTTTGTAAAAAAGTGTAAAGAAAAATCTCAGAAAACAAATGTAAACATTTGGAACAATGCTCTTGTCCACAAGTTCTATTTTTGTTTCCTATTCTGCAAGTATTGAGGTGTGTTTTGGTTATCTTTGCAGCTTTCCACCCATATTCTTGTGCAAGCACCACTAGGCATGAAGAGATACTGAATATTTACAGCATGTCTGCCCGGAAATGTTGATCTTACAACCAAAAGAGTTTGTCACAGTTCAGTAGCTGTTCACTGTTACAGGTCCTTACTGTGTATTCATTTGGGATGCGTTCTTGTTTCTTTCATTTCTGTGTTCTCTGTGGTATGGTGTAAAACGACTGCCTGTGACTTAATTTCACGAGTTAATATATTCTCAGAAATAGAATATGGTCTCAGAGTGATCAGACTTTTGCTCATGCAGGTAATTTGGGGTAGATGTACAATATCCTTTGAAGTTTTGCATTAGCGTTAGGGCTCTAAAACTCCTACCTCAGAAAACAGCACATAAGGGCCTCCTGGCAAGGAAGTTAGATGCCGAGGGAAAACGATGATGCATTTGATTGGCTAAAAGGTTGATACATTCATGAAGCAGGGCAAGTATAAGAAGGAGGAGGGTATAAGATCAAAGTAGTCTAGGTCCCTGTGTTTCTGTGTTTTTATTTTAATACACTGAATTATTTCATTATTTAAAGGGTTAGCCATTTTTTAGGTTCCTCAAGGCAGTTTATTAACAAATGTAATTCAATTTTAATAATCTCTAAAATGCTGTCTAGTTTGAGTTGCATCTGATATTTCTGATATTACTGCATCCCATGCTATGTTTTTGTTGTTCATTTTAAACACTTGTTCATTTTGATTATAATGTGTAAGTTGAAGTGTAGAAAACTGGATAAGATCGTCCAGTACTCTTTGAATCCTGTAGGACTTTCGGTGCAGTAATTATATAAGCAAACAAAGATAAAGATGGAGTTCCTCCAGGCTCCATTCTTGCACCACCTTTACTCTGTTTCCCTTCACTCAGATTATGGAATATTACAACATTTTTGTGCAACTTTATTATATTTATTGCCCATTAGAGCTTTTAAATATGCTATCTAATCAGATAATATTTGGACTGTCATATACTGTTTATAAAACTTTGTGTTAGAACAACAAACGAAAGTGTGAATTGAGCTACTAATGACCACAACCTTTTAATCATAACATGACCAAATGACTACAGCATCTTATTATCATTGAGTTTGTGTGTATTAACACAATATTATGAGTGACGGCAGGATGCAGAAGCTCCAGAACATAAGCGCACCGTCCATTTCAGCAGTTGTTTTACCTTAGACGAGACAGTTCATTGCCATTGCTTACTGATGGTGGTCAGAGGGCCCGGTGGCCCCCTGTGTACGGAGGCCTCCTTTCTGTAATGGAGCCCCATGGCAGCTGTGGCTAGAATGTAGTTTATCACTGTGTGAATGATTCTTGAATTAAAAAGGCGGTATATAAGTATAATTTATCATATTGAGATATTTATTCTTCTTTTTCAACCTATAATTTCCTTTTTTAATGTTTCTTTTTATATGTGGTACTAACTTTCTAAACAGCATTTCCTTTATTTTCTTGAAATATCCACATAAACTTTCCTTGTCTTTTAAGATGTTCTTGGAAGGCAGTTCATTGTTCTTTTTTTTATTGCATCACAAAAGAGTTTCAGGCATGACTAAAATTATGGGAGGATAACCCTACCCAACTTAGCAGCCTCAAAACCAGATCAAAGCAAAGACAATCAAAGCCAGAGTAAAAGCTACAGCAATGAGCTATTTTAAATGTCAGCACCCCATCCCCCACCCCCCCAAACCAAGTAAAACATTAGCCTTAACTGTTTCCATCCGGAGACTTTTCATGTGTTTTGACCTTGAATAAGCCTTAAAAACTGGACAGTGAGTGATATCACCCTGAACTTTTTTGCTGCAAATCATGTAAGGCAATAACTGGTAACACATAACATGGTCATAAGCATTTATGGCACAGATTTAGCTTTTATATCGTTGTTGAAAATTATGCTTAGTTTAACATAAAAGCTAAGGTGGGTGCACTACACTGTCATAGTACATTATCTAGAGCCAAGCACTTTTAGATTTAACACACGGTAAAACCTGCAGCTTGGCAAACTCTTTAAAATTTACACACTAGCATGACTTAAAACTGTCTCACTCATTTAACAAAAATATGAAAAAACTAATAGTAGAGATTAAAGGGAAATTGTATGGTATTATACATGTGCAGTGCAGCCAAATGTTTGTACTTTTAAAATTTGTAAGAATCTGTGGCATTACTTGCTAATTGATGCTCAAAATGCTATCCATCTACTTTGACTAATCCTGACTTGTTTTGCAAAGATAGTTTGGTAAAAAATCTCAAGAGCAAAGCTGGTAGAGACATATTTCAACAAACTTGAAGCATTAATTGTAGTGTCAGGGTCCTCTTTAAAAGCTGTTATCTAGTCATTTGAAAAGAGCAGCATATTGTTTTTTGATCTCTGTAGCATGTCATTATTCTTTTACTTATGGATACTCAATTCATTGTTTTTTATATACCACATTAGATTGATTAAAATACATTAAAACATATGATTGTGAGATGAATTTAAGTCAACATGCTTAGAAGATGTCCATTTTTACATCAAGTACTTAACATAATTGTTTTTTAAATGATAAACAATATTTTCAAAATAGCCCTGATATTTTCAGTCAACAGTAGTATAGTAAGGTGTTTTGTAGATCATCAAAAAAATGTCCATAAAACTGTATTATGGTTGAAACCAAATGGAATTTATGAGACACCCACCCATCTCCAAAACATTATTAAAGCTTGTATAGATAAAGGCATACAAAAGCATAAGTCTACCTTGCGATCTTTAACAAAGGTCAGTTTAAGAACACGATGTGCAACATTCTGCACAATGACAAACTAACCCATTTTTACACAGTAATTGACAACCCAGTCTATTCCCCATATGGTTTAATATTGATGCAGACTGTTTTTCTTACCACTCATTTGCTGGTTTATTACTGTTTAAGTAGGCTTTTATAATCACTACCCCTTAATGTGAGTTAAAGCTTTGGTGGGAAAGAAGAAGTTATAGGTTAAAACCATACTTAAAGGCATAAGATTAATTTATTCTTGATGATGAGGGAATGCATATTTAGACTATAAAGGAACATTCTTATTTTTACTGTCTGAAATCGCTTACTTCATTTACATATGTGTTATTATTGGTGTTTTATTACCCCCACTAATAATCAGATACATTTTCATAAACAAAAAAATATATATATTAGTTTATACATAAGACTGGTCACCCATTTGGGAAGTACCATGACAGTCTGCCATCTTGAAAGTATAGATTCTGGCAAGGAATAAAATAGTACAAATGCACACAATAACAACACATTTCCCCTTGCTGGCAGTTGAGTGTGATTAAGAGGCGGCGGTGAAGATCATATAGAGACACTAACTCAACAGCTGAAAGTCTGTACTACTATAGCACAATGCAGGACCGTGTATATGTGGCAGCAGCACAAGAAAGGAGACATTTAGAAAAGAAGGATAAGCTACATGCAAGCCTTCTCCAGGTGGAAGGAGCAGACCAAATCAAAGATTTTAAAAGGGTGATTAAGTTACCATGTTTCTCCTTGACATAAAGTGAACTGTACTGCATAAATTAGCATAAAGCAAACTCTTTCCGTTCGGTTTAATAGGGCAGTGTCGCTCTTTACCAAAGAAAGCACATAGCAATCTTGGTAAAGAATTCTAGGTTTATGTGAGTTTAGTAGCTTTTGTAACTGCTGTTTTTTTGTCACAGTAAATGACACCTTATAGACTTCACTTAAGCTGCTTTGTTCAGACTTTTTGACTCACTGTGGCTACCGTTGCTGCAATACGTGTGTGAGGCAGTGACGTGCTATGGCATAATGTTCATTTGATTGAAAGTCTCCCATTTTACCACTAGATGACAGTGAATCTTACACAATAGCCCTTTAAACATGTAAACATTTAACATTAAACATTTTTATCCTCAAACTGTAACATCTTAAAACACCATACAGTGTCTTTGTTTAATTAATGTACATAACTTTGATCAGTCTCAAAAAGGGTTATTTGCTTGACAGTTTACATTAGTAAATACACAAAGTAAACTAGCAAACTCTGGTGTGTACATGTAGAAATGTTTGTGCACTCGGTCGCTGATCAGGCAGATGTAAAGGACTGATTTTTCGGACACAGGGTGAAAGGTATACTAGGTTTTGGGTAAAAAAAGGAAAAATATGACCCCTGGCATCACTGATCAAATATCTTACCAAGACCTGCAGCAACAGAGGGACAAACACATATCAGTTGGGAGCACAGACATAATCATGACTGAGATCAAACGCCCGACCTGGTCCTGCTTGTCAATTCCACAGACAGCATCTTTTGGAGTGCCTGTAACGTCTGTGAGAGCAGCAGAAATGAGTGTGCTGAGGGGCGAACTCTCATTTTGATGATGTTTCATCAATCTGTTTGAAGTCCTTTGGTCCCCCCCCCCCCCTCTCTTTTTTTAGCTACACCTCTCTTGTTTGGTTTGTTAATGCTTTCGGTTTTGCTGGTAAAATTCTGCTGTCCTTGTGACCTTGAACCTTCCTGACAGATGTAGATAAATGCTAATAAAGACTAGATGAAAGTTTTTCAAAGTGTTATGTGAAATTTAATGTGTCAGGGTACAGTTTAATTAGGCCTGAGATGCTGGTTAAGTGGTTTATTGGCTGGTTTGTGTTAAAGATCAAAGGGAAAGGTCAAACACAGCAGACTATATGATATTAATCTGATCAGGCATTTCGTAGGTATTTTATTGACTTGACCTTAAGTCTGTATTTTTCTCTGAATTGCACCATCACTCAGATACAACTTCTTTATCTCCAACATGCCTTGTATTATTTTTACTATCATTCTTATCAACAGAGCTTCCACAATTGTGCCAGCTTAGTTAATAACTCCTGTATTGTTCTATTTTCTCAGTGCTTGGCTTTGCGAATGCTGAATAAATTACTTTTTGGCAATAGCACAACACGCTGTAGCGGTGACTTTCCTGCCAATAAAATGTCAACCGCCTCTGCTTTAAATATTTACCCATTGCAAACACGTGCTCCATGCATTGTGTCTGCTTTAATAGGATGTGACTTTTTCTGGATTTAAGCTCGATTCACATTAGGGCTGTTTTCAAATAGCCCCAAATTTTTCCTTGGACATGGGGAGACAGTTCTGGCCGAAGGCATCTGTGTTCAGTAGAGAATTGGTTGTTAAATAGCTCCAAACTCCAAGCTCAGAAGTGCATCCAGACACACAGAGACATCCCCTAAACACATATTATGCCCTGCTATCCTTATGGGGACTTTCCTTTGACTTTCAATCCTTTCTATTCTATGGCCTAACCCAGGCTGTTACCATCATCAGTTCATACCTAATCAGTGTAAAAAATCATTCTTAAATGATACACATAGAAAATCTGTGTTATTGGATGTGATCTATGCGAAGTCCTTGCAGACCTTTTTCAACACCTTGCTTCAACAGACAGGCTTCCAGATTTTTCTGTTTACGACTGATGTATATATCTCATACACAACCTTTTTTTATACACTGGAGAAAGTCTGAAAGCTTTTAAAAGCACAGATGCCTATCGGTATTCACAGCTGGCTGGGTTATTGCCCCGAAAATATGGCATTTGAAGAACAAGAGGATTTTCATATGTAAAACAAAGAGAAGTTATGTTGTGCTGATCTTTATGCTTACTTTATGTAAACAGCTAAACACAGTTATAATGCCTGTAGCAAAATCATCAGATCTTATTATCAAATGCATTTCTTTCACAAGGTGTATAATAAGTATAATCTAATCACTTAATTTTCTGGAAAAAAGTAAACCACAATGAATCCAGTTGGCAACAGCCTAAGCTAGCTCTACTAACTTATTTGGAAATTCACCTGATATGAAATGTCCATTGCACAGACAGCTATTTGCAGTCAGTGTCAAGTCAGCTCTTCAAATCGCTGACAGCCGTCTCTGATGATGATTTCTCTTTTGGTAAGCGGTAAAAAGAAATATTTGGGTCACTTACTTTTGATGCGCAGGGGACCAGAGTGGGAACTCAATATGGCCGTGGCTGGTGTTCTGCAAAAGTTTGAATCTTTATGCCTAGCACTAATCCTAAACTAAACTCAATTTACACCTTAGTCCAAAGAAAATACAACATGACACTTAACCTAAATCTAACCATTATTGGCTCACAAAGTGAGTATCAGTAGTCCTCACTTAGTCCTCACTTTACTAGTAAAATGTGTCAAAATCATTCTCAATTTGCAAAAAGTACAAGTACAAACACCCACACACTGTTCAAGACATTGCTGATTCCAGGAGGACTTTGCCATCTTTTTGTATTCAACTTGACTCTTACTTTCCTTTTATTAATCTAAAAACGTGGGAGTGGTATTCTTAGCTCATCTCGGTCTTTTTTGCCTCCCTTGATAGTTGGGCCTTTTGTCTTCAATGTCTTTTTCTCCAGCCCAGGTCTGCCTGCTGCACCACTGCAATTAAGGGCCAAGAATGATCAAAACAGACTAAAATGAAAGGTGTATAAAAGCACTGCTGATTTCAGACGTATGCCAGGGGCCAGATCAGTTACAGATTTAATTCATATTTCCTTTGTTCCTCTCTCCTGCCTCACAAAGGGGTTGAGGTAGCTGAAAGACTGGTGACTCGACTGACAATGTGACAGGTATTAAAAGGAATATTTCCAGTTTCAGCCGTGTGGTAACTAAGGGTTTCAAAAGCAGGGAGGTCGCTATGAAGCTTTGCCAGAATGATGCTTCAGAGCATGTTTTGACAAAGATATTGAGCTTTCCCCCTTAAGATTCCTAAATAAGGTTTTTTTTTTCTTATGATGACTCCATAAAAAATTTCTACTCCTTGATTTTGTGCACGAGTTCTTACAAAAACACTAACATCTGTATTAAGGTTTAGGGTGATCAACCACCAATCTGATAGATGTTGTAGTGTGTATTTACACTGAGATCTTTGAATTTCATAAATGGAGTTCATTTGTGTGCGATTGATTATATTTTTAGATGTATAAAAGATGAATGTTTCAGGTGTTTGTTAGCAAACCTTAGCGAGCAGATCATGAAGACCAAGAAGCATTCTAACCATGTAGGGGGTGTTATTTGAAAAAAAAAAACAAAAAACAAAGATGGAAAGAGAATACTGAAGAAGTGGAAAAAAGAGAGGAAAAATTGTGAATCTACCAAGACATGGTCCTCCAGCTAGAATGAAAGACTGGCAAAAGCGCTTTGGTAAGGGAAGTAGCCAAGGCGGTTAATTTAACTTTTGAAAAGCTGCACAGATCCATAGCTTTGATGAGAAAATTTGTTGACAGTACCAGAGATGGACATTGTGAAGTCACCAAGTCATCTCCATGACATGTACAGTACCATTTGAATAAGTACGCTCCAAAGATCTGGCTTTTTTTTTTTTTTTTGAGATTTTACGGCACTAGTGGCCTGTGTTTTCAGACAGTAGGCTGACAGGAAAGGGGGTATGAGAGAGAGGGGGAGAGACATGCAGGAAAGGACCACAAGCCGGATTCGAACCTGGGTCTCCTGTGTCAAGGGCTAAGGCCTCCACTATGCCACCTGCACACCCAGATCTGGCCTTTTTCAAACAGCAGCAAGATCTTAAATGGTTATTACGACTACAACTTACCAATGAGGTTTGCTGCCAGTCCTCTTGGAGACGCAACAGTAATATGACAGCTGCTAAACGTACTAAATATAGGATTTTGCAAACACCCCTAACTATTCTGCTGAGACTAAAGCAAAGGGTGGTTCAACAAGGTAGACTCAGTCGGTTAAAAGAAACACATATAAAATCTTTCAGATTGAGAAAATATATAAGTTATTCTATCTTTGTCTATGGAGTAAAATCCTAAAAAGTCTATTAAATGTGCTTAGATTTTCTGTGAAAAAGTGACGAAAGGGGACAAAAACAGTCTGAGAAGTAAAAGGGCATAATAAAACACCCTAGCCCACTGTGGCATCCACATAAGACAATTTTCTTCACTCATTGTGCATGTAAGTCAGGATGTGTTTCTTGAGAATGAACTTGATTGCTGCATCGTTCTACTCTGGCTTTCCCTTTTTTTATAGCTGAAACCCACTAAGAGGCTATTTCAGGTCTCTTTCTGTAAACATGGCAGGAATCATACTAACACTGCAAGTCAAACCATTCTGTTTGTAAAGCCTATTTGGTATTCCAGTCATTCTCCTACCAAACCATCTGGTGGCGGTCTTCGCACTCTCCCTATGGAGCATTACTCTTAGTAATTTTGTTGCCCTATCACTTGCTACCTCATTAAAATGAGTGATGATAATAAATCCCGTAAGCCACGTGAAATGAAATCATATTGATCTGCAAATGCACATATTTCCTTCCCGTCTGTGCACACATGAGTCAGACAAACAAGCCCCCGTGAAGAAACAGTTCAGACCAGAGCACTATTATAATATTTCCTTTCAGATCCCTCTTTCCACAGTTCACCGCCTTTGTAGGTGCTCCATATCGAAATACTGTAGAAGCACGGGCAAAGGCTTGCTTTTGGGAACACAGACCAGAGAGGAATATATAAACAGCCAAGGTCACTATGTGTTTCCATGCATGGCTGTTGATGGAGGTTCTGGGAGAACAGCGGGAAAGTTTCTCATCTGTATTCTCTTCAGATGGCTTGCGTTAGTCAGATCATACAGATATGGGACATTTCTCACTGAATTAAAACCCAGATGTCATGCTAACAAACACAACCCCCTTTCACCACAGCAAATATTATTTGTGGCGCTGCAGCCAGCATAACTAATGTTCATACTCAGCAATCACTCACAGTTAACAATGTAAAAATTTTATTTTTTTTGGATTTGAACTTGCTGGCAATGATCCAGTTCATTTCTCCTAACTCAGATCACACACACACACACTTGCTCTTGAATGTTCAACATTAAAAACTAAAGCTAAAAAACACAGAAAAGAAGCAACATCAGTAATTTCTAAATGTAAGCATTAATGTAAGAAAAAAATGAGAGCAGAGGTTTTACTCCATGCTGTCATGCTGCTTCTTCAACAAAAGTTTTAAAGATCATATAATCCTTTATTGTAATGTTGGATGAATAGAGAGCACTCTGCCTTTTTGCATTTGAATGAGTCATGCAGTGTACCAAAAAAGTATGAATAATAACTGGTGTCAATCAATAATTTCATACTGCAGTGAAAAATCAAATCTCAAATCAATATTATATGTGCTGCCTTTTCAATTTACAGTAGGACTTATGCTCATAATCTTTTCTTACAAATAGAATTTTAATGCCTTTCTGTCTTATTTAAAGTAATATCATGAAAAATTAAAGTTTGCACAGCATCACTGTGTCTGCACATTTGTTTGATAATGCAACATGTTCTTCAATTTCGTACGGTGGAAAGAAATTTCAAATCAATACAGAAGTGGCAATTGACTGAGCTACTGATATGCAGCTGTCAAGAACTTTCTACTCGTTTGCATAAAAGTCAGAAGCTTTTCCTATGGACTGTGCTGCAATAACTGAGTTCTCAGTGGAGATGATGGCAGCTCATCAGGGGTGCTATCAATCTCACAATGCAGCATTAAAGATTGGCTTAATATGTCTC
>JAUZNJ010031613.1:0-14132 GCA_034780135.1 Jordanella pulchra | reverse complement strand
ATATATATATATATATATATATATATCTATGAAGAGAGAGAGAAAGAGAGAGAGAGAGAGAGAGAGAGAGAGAGAGAGAGAGAGAGAGAAAGAATGTAAAGAATGTTGAGGTAATTTATTGTCTGGTCATTGAAATGACTCATTTGCCTGGCTCAGTGTTGAGCTGTAAGATCACAGCTTATCAGTTAACCACAACTTGAGTGACATTTTTCTATACCAGAACCACAAGGCTGGGGTTATGTCAGATTGCCACAAGTTCAAAGCAACCTCAAGAATAACTTATGTAAAACCCTGGAGATGTCCTGCTGCTCTCCTAGAGAAGGACAGAGTTCTTATGGTTGGGGTTGTTTTGGCAGCTCTGGGTCTGTAAGACATTCTCAACTATAGCAGAGAAGCATTGAAACTGAAATGTCAGCCGGGGTCAGGTCAGATATGGATGCCCTCTCGAAAAACATTCAGGGAAAGGACTCTTGGAGGAGCACTTTCACTACAGCAACACAGAGATGGACAGGACACATGAAATTCAGCATTAATTTAGAACTATGACCAAGACAAGATCTATTTATTTACTTTACCTGCTTCATTGGCTGTACATACTTTTGGAGGAAAAACAATTCGATGTTGAGACTGAGAAATAACACATTTTCAATTTATACAACAATATTGTATAAACACAAAATGTTTAGATTTGTAAAGTCAAACACAAAAGCAGTTTTTTTACACAAAGAGTCAGCTTCATAGGTGCCTTTCTGGGGGTGTGCTTCAGACAGTTATGTTCTGATTTAAATCAAACCCCTACAAGGTGTTTTCAAAGTATGTTTTAATAAAAAGTAAAATAATTAATAGTTAAAGGTCATCACCTACATAGACCTAACTTCACCTCTAAAAGTCACTCTAAGCTGCCATCTGCTGGTTATGCTTTGGTTTCCTGACTTGGTTTTACAAGTCAAGGCCAGGTTAGCTTTTGCACAAGAAATAAAAACAAAACAAAACAAAACAAAACAAAGCAATTCTTTAGATAATGGGCACCCACTTGAAACTCTTATGGTTTACAGTAAATATTGCAGATATTACTTAATGAATGAGTAAAATCCTTCTTCCCCGTTGTTGCTTAAAAACTGCTGCTCCTTGCTGAATGAACCAGACCTCTGTAAGAATAAAAAGATTTTAATGCACACAACAAAAGCCTTGTTTTAATTTCAGTCCCTTGTAGCAATAATCTTATAGTGTCAGAACAAATGTACTTTTCATGATTAGTTTGCACTCTGCAAAATATCCACAAATGGATGGTGGTGTTAAATTGTGGTTGCCAAAAAAACACTGCACATTACCCTGAACACACCAGTCCCAAATGTAAAACATGGTGGAGCCAGCATGGTGTTTTTTTTTGTTTGTTTGTTATTTTCCTAGTAATAGGGAGGCTAGCAAGGACCTGGGTGGGTTCAACTTACTCTGATGAAGATGTTTTGTGGACCGGCTTATATTAAAGTATGTTCATCTGTTTGAATAGCTTGGTCAAAGCACAAACCTAGTATCTTAGTCTTTTGATTTAGGGAACCGTTAGAAAAAGCAACACATCATACAGAAAAACACAGTTCTCAAAAGTGTTTGTTGGGGGCTTGGCTGCACGTTTTTCAGATTTTCTTTAGTCTTTTTAATGTAAAAACATTTATTCTTTACAATTATACATTACACAGTGCTTGTCTATCACACAGAAATTTAATAAAGAACATTTAAGTTTGTGGTTATGATTAAAAAAAAAAAATTTCAAAAACAAGCACACTTAAGTAATTAACAGCCTTTGCAAGGCACTAAAAGAGCACCCTTTTTCCAAGGTTGTTTGAATACCCTGCTATAGATTCAGCTAGCTGCACAATTACGATGTTAAGGTCAATTCAATTCAGTTTATCTATAGTTGCCCTGCGACAGACTTACGACCTGTCCAGGGTGGACCCCACCTCTTGCCCATAGCCTGCCAGTGATAAGCACCGGCCCCACAATGACCCTGATGGAACAATGTGGAGAAAATGTATGGATGGGTGGATATCTAGAGACAGTTCAGAATGCATGTAAACTAAAGGCACTTTACAGATATACATTCAGATCTGTTTGAAATTTCTACTGGGAAAATCAGTTGATTGCATCCAGTCTAACTTGCAAGACATGTCTTCCTGGATGAGCTTGCGGCGCCAATATTTACTTGCATTTTGTCGTTGACTCTTCAGCAATCCCTCACAACAAACACCAATCCAGCGTTAGTGCAGAAGAAAAACTCCCCTTTAACAGGAAGAAACCTCCAGCAGAACCAGGCTCAGTGTCAATGGCCTTCTGCCGAAGCCGACTGGGGTTCAAGGAGACAGAAGCAGACATGTAAAAGAAGCAGATATTCAAAATGTAATGGTAAACTAGCTCTACAGGTGGCCCAGTCCACCACAAACAGTCAGGCAGATGAGCTCCAAGCCAGTTCTTACAACAAAAGATGAAAGAGAGCACATACAGTTAGTCACAGTAAAAGCAACAGGACTACACTAAAAAACATGCCCAACTCCAACATCTATAATCTTTGGTAAAGCTAATATGACAACAAAAAGCAGAGAAAACATAAAAGATACGGGTGGAAATCAATACTGCAGAATGGGAGAATAGAAATAGAATGAAGCAGAATGAGAAAAAGTGTTCTATATGTTCTCCAACAGTCTAAACTTATAGCAGCATAAATAAAGAAAATAGCTTAGGATAACCTTACTATTCTAGATGATGTATAAGAAGAGAGAGTCAAGTGAAGTGAACACTAAACAGTTATCAGTTAAAATACCCTGCCCAGTTTGCAGACTTATGAGCCTTTGCCTCCTAAATAATGCAGATGTAGGATATAGATCTATTGCTTAAAACTGTATCTTTCCAGTCTTGCGAATCCAATATCAAAACAGTTGTAAATAAGTTATACTAAGCACGCTGAAGGTCATTTATAAACGGCGCATTTCTTTAGCAATGTTAACGAAGTCGACTTTGAGGCCAATTTTCACATGCACAACAGTCGGTTTGCAGACGCGTAGGCTGGAAGAACCCTCAGCCACTTAACCACTCTGTGATTGGCCCGGACCGAGGCAAGGCGGAAGTCTACAGAGCAGGGGGATTCCCCGAGGGAAGTTCCCAACTCAAACTGGGGCTATGTAAAACATACAGCGCCATATCCTCTCCGGCGCTTCGTAACTTTGCATCTAAAGATTAGGACGACGATGCTGCGGTGGTGTCAAAACAGCAAATACGACTTTAATAATAAGGGACTCAAATGAAGGTAAGGAGGACGCTGTCTCTCACGCAGGCAAACACACAACTACACACACACTCACCGGCGGAGGGATCTGTGGAGCTGCAGCTCGGTCGCTTTACTGAAAACACCGGCTGAATGCCGATCCAGTTCAAAGAATACGGAACTATGCAAAGCACTGTTTAAATGTCACTTTGTAACCAGTCGGTGATGTATCCTGGGTGGCTTTAGTGTAAGTTTTGTTGTCTATTTCTCCTTTAAGCTGCAGTAGGTGCTCCTACTTGGGGCTGATTGTATGGAGTGTCATTGATAAGCAGTTAAAACTGAGAAGACTGATCAATAAATGATACCGATCTCACATTATTGTCATTTTTTTCAACTGCATTTTTAATCTTTTCTCTCAAATTTGATTTAATGTGTGATAAATAGAGGTAAGAAAAAAAAGGCGACCTATGTAAAACAGTGTAATTACACTTTTCCTGGACAACACCACACTCATACTCTGAGAGGCATCAATTATTTATCCTTACTTTGGTGAAGCTCCTGCTACTCAGGATCTTTTACATGCAACTTAAAAATTTAACTCCTGCAAACTTCTCTAGAATTACATAGTAGTTAGTAGGTAATAAGATTACACAATCAGTCTTGGTAGACATTTTATTATTGCAACACATTAGCTTATTTCAGCCTGACAGAAATCAGGCAACACTATAAAGTTTCAATTTCCCCATTCTTTGTTATTTCATAGCATACAAATACAAATGAAAACATTGTAAAATAAAGCAAGAAAATAAAACATAATTTGTAAGTTTTTACTTGAGAAAATGTTTGCAAGCTAGTAAAAAAAAAAACTTGTTGCGTGTCCACTCATGTAGGGCTCATGTCTGCCGTGACAGTGATGACAAGGCATGGAAAGGAACATTGGAGACCAGCTCAACAAAGCTTTTGAAGCTTATCGCCAGGTCTCCATCGAAAAAGACAATGCTCAAAAGGAACTGAAGAAAATGGTAGGCCAATATTCGGTCTAATGAACTGGTCATTGCTTCTGCAGCAGGAGGTTCGTGTGTAACAGCAGCATGTCAGAGAGATTTTTTTCAAGCAATCTTTACACTCCTTTCAAATTGCCAGGTGTTTGTGATTAAAAACGTATCTAAGCTGTATAAGTAACTTCTAAATTTCATTTGATGCATACTGTAAAATTCTACTTAAAATATAAGTAATCTAACATATAATGTGTGTAAAATACAAAAGTTGAAATAATCCAGTTGCATAAAAGTATACATCTTTAAAGTAATATTTTGTTTATGCATCTTTTGAGCTAATTTCTATATTTATACTTATAACAAAAACTATTGTATGTTTGCTGAGCCTGAAATACACCTAAGCTGCCCTAGTTAGTCATTTGCGCCCTTTAGCTAAAGCCATAGTTTGCAGAGAGGTTTCAAATAATGAAAAGGTTCTCATCGTAAACAGGTATTAGTCAGGAAGAGGAAACAAAAAAACCAAACAGCTCCACATTTTTACTTATAGTGTATCACACAATATTTATACTTTTTGCAGATTTAGTAAGTATTTATTTGGCTTTACTAACTTGTTTCTATCAGCTGGTAGTAATACTAATGTTGGAGTCCTGTTTTAACTTTGGTAGAGAGTCTGTGGATGGAGCTAAAGATAAGGGCGATGGCAAAGAGGCCCTCCAACCTCGAAGACCTGGTGCTTATTTCCAAACATCAATTGTCCAGATATCACAGGAAACCTGCAAATAGTTGGTTAATTATTATAGGAAGGGTTTGATTGCTGTAACTTTAATGTCAGTTCTTCAACGGATTATTGACAGAGATGCACATTGATTTCAGCATGAATTAAAAATGTAAAAAAAAAAAAAAAAAAAAAGAACTGATATTTTCGTTTTCATATTCAATGCTCTAAAATGTTTACTTGTTTTTGAGTAAATGTGTATTTCATCTCTTGTCATAAACATACTGGTATAATTAGCACACTCTTAAATCTAAATGTGTGAGTGGTATGAAAGATGTGGGCTCGGCTCTATTTACAATGGCTCATCAAAGACAGACATCAGTAGTTGGAGAATTATACAAAAACACAGTGACATTTGTAAAAATTGATTTTTCTCCAAAGTAAACAAAAGAGACAAGAAATTGGCTGAATATTTGTAAAACTTTTGAGGGCATATGTGAAGCATGGTGGCAGTACCATCAGAATATGGGGATCATTCATTTTGGATAACATCCAGGGCTTCATTCATGCAAGAACTGACATCCTGTGTGTGTGTTTTAAATCTAAGAAAGTAACAGAAAATATATGATGTTACAGAAGGAACATTATGAGCAATACACTCAAGAACTTATAAAGCAGATAGAAGACCAGCAGCGTTTGATTTCAGATCTCGAAGCCAAGTTGTCAGCAACAAGACATCCCTCAGGTTAGTATCTGTCGTCGTTTACTTTGGGATCGTTTTTCAAAGTATTGACACACTGTGAGAGAATCTACATTTGATTTTTTTTTTTTTTTAATTTTGTGACGCCGACCGTTTTGATGTGATTCTTAGGAGAGATGAAATGTGAGCGTTGCAACCATCTCCCCAAAGCGTCCAACTCTTATAGGAAGATACTGTGCGCGGTATGTTCACAGTCACAACTCTTATTGCTTTTTCTACATCTTCTCTTTGTCAAATTCATTATCTGCATTCTGTCATTAGTAACTGTCTTTTTGTATACAAAAATCTTAAGAGTTTTATGTCCAAAATTTCTCCCATCTGTTATGCAAGATAATTTTAAATGCAGTTTTGGTTTATTTATATAGCCACACTTTATAACCCGTCATCTGAAAGCACTAAACAGAATCAATTCAATCAAATCAGACATTGGTTATGAAAAAAAGTTGCTGTTTTTTTAATCTGAAGAAAGGCCAGCTGATTGCATCGAATCATTGACTTGCAGTATTCACTCCCCCTGGATAAACATGTAGCAACAGCGGACAATCACCTGCATTCTGTCATTGACTTTGCAGCCTGCAGATATGATTTTTAAAGACAGAAATAGCAAAGATATCAGATGTGTAGAACAAACTTAACAAATGGTCCAAACTGATTCATGTAAGCATCATCTTATCATATTTTCTTTACTTTTTTTAAACCCCATTGAAAATGCATCAGTCAGGAAAATAAATATTAAGTGTTTCTAAGATCTGGTTTAGTTTGGGGTTTTAAGGCTCTAAACTAGCATTGCAATAAACTAAAAATGTTTGAAAATGTCTATCTAAATGATTATTAAATAAGTCAAAGAGTAGGTATTATTCTAATTAATTGAAGTTGTTATATTTGTAATATTCCAATTACTTTCACAACAGATATAGATCCTATTGGGTAACACTGCACTCAAAATCTTTTAGAAATAAGATATATGTTTATTAATAATTATCAAGCACAAAATGGTTTTATTTTATTTTCAAGTTAAATAATAAATTCATACTATGTTTCTCTATTAAGTCAAGCCAGTTGATTTTTATTAAGTATAAAATGGCTTCAAAATGCTATAAAATTACTGTAAAACTCATGTATCATTAGAGTCATTCTATGTGTATATTTTTCACAGTAGAAACAGATAAAACCGGCCTTTCTTGTTGCATTTGAATGAAGAATGATGACAAACTTTGTTCTAGGGTATAAAGCAATGTCCTTTTTTGTTAGTTTATTATTGAATAGAGGTAAATAGGCTACAGGATGCAGAAGCCTGGGCCCCCAAGTGTCAGTGACATTACCTGCATAAAAAAGGGTTTTATTTGAAAATAAACAGGAAGTTAGGAAACTTTCCATTTGCTTTATGTAGAATTAGAAGTCGTTCTGTTTGAAAATATTTGCACAAACTGCTGCTATATATCAGATTAATGAGCATAACTGCTGGTTATCTTCGTCATGCAAATTTACGGTGCTGTAAAAATGTTGCTCTTTCAGATTTCATTCATTACTTACATTTTTTTTGGACCATAGTTACATGTTTCAGACCATATAATAATTTTAATGTCAGACAAAGATGAATAGAGGGAAATCCAACAAGTAGACTTCAAATTATGATGTAAGTTGAGGGAAAAGAAAGCTATCCAGAACTATCCTTTGGGAAAAAGTAACTACCCCATAAACCTCAATGCACCCTCCACTGACCTTGCTGGGGGTGGCGTTTTACCAACTCTTCTTTTGCAGAATTGTTTTAATTAGGCCATATCTGAGGGGTTTTTACCATGAACTTCTTGTTTAAGGTCACGCTACAGCATCTCAGTTGGATGTAACTTTAAACTTTACTGAGGCTACAATACAACCGCAATGGTTAAGTTGTGTATTTTGTCAAAATGTAGAAACCTTCCACAAAGTTCCTCTTTTGTCTTGTGAGGAAATAATTATTTTTTCAAACATGTTTAGAATAATCACTTTGTTTTATTGCATATAGAATTTACAGAAACAACATTTATTATCCAGTTTCTTTCCTATTGCTAAATCTTTAACCCTGATATTAAATTAGCCAAGTACAACCAGCACAGCTTTAGATGCTTTAGGTTTTCCTAAAGTAACTTCTAATCCTGTTAAATTATTTTTTTAGATTGGGGCGGCTTTAGGAAATCCTTTAGCCTTCTTCATCATGTCAGACAGATGCTAATTAAAGGATTTCTCGATCTACAGCCCTTTTATTAATCAGATCTTAGCGCTGCTAATGTAATTATCATCAGTGTTGCTTACAACTTGGTTAATTATGGTTAATGTAGGATTTTTGCAAAAGGAGGGAAACATTTCATATACAAATTTTTCATTTTGGCTTAAATTTTATTTGTTTGGACGGATGAACAAGTCAATTAAAAAAGACCTTTTTTTACTTTTATCTTTTCTGATATGAAAATGTTTGTGATGATCTGAAACAATAAAATATGGCTGTACATGGACACATTTGTAAATGAGTTGTTTTCCTGTGTTTGCATGCTTGGGGTTCTGTCTGTCTGATTTTACTTCACCAGATGGTGCTAGAGGATAATATCGAGGCAGCAGTTTCATCTTAGCTGGGATTCTTCAGCCAGCCAAGAAACTGTTTTTTTGTTGTTGTTGTCTCCCCCCCCGTCCCCGACACACACACATACACACACACTTGTGATGCATAAATAAAACGGCACATGCATCAACAGCCTGCCCTTTGGATAATTGTTGTTAATGATGACTAAAAAAATTAAATGTGTCTTTTTTTTTTTCAGGAGAATATGGCCACTGTTATTGGTGCTCCAAATTTGACAGTCAACAACAGCAATGATTAGTACGTGTTTCTACTCGTAAAGATTTCTCTTCTTTTTAAAACTGAGTTTAACTTTTTTTTTTGTATTTTTTTTTTTTTTTTTTTTTTTGACATTTCTTATCTATATTTTTTTTTTCGGGGGGGATTCAGTCAGGACATGCTGGTGGCTTTTGAAGCAATTCAGGGCAAATTCCGACAGATCCAGGACCTGACAGCTAAACAGAAACATCATCTGAAGAGGTTCCACGGAAGTTACGATGCTTCAAACGGTAGTATTGACAGTGGCTTTGCAGAGTGTGAGCTGAAATAGGATTTTATCTTAATTGGGCTGTATAGGTCATAAAATCATTTTGCTTGTAAATGTCATATCAGCTGATGAGTGTATTTGCTTTTGCTCTCCTTTTTATTAAATTACACCATAATTAGAAGTGGTTGATTATAGCCAGAAGGTATTATAGAAAAATAAACTTTAATCATCCCAAAGACAAATGATGTCACTTTACTTTGAATTGTGGCTGTTTTAATTGTAATCATACTGCAGATTTTTATCTTTTACATCATTACTAATATTTCTGTTTTGATTTAAAGAGATATATTTTTTAAACATAAAAACAATTTAGGTTGTTTTGTCAACGAAAATAAAAGAAAATAAAAATATAAAATGCCTCAAAAAGTTAACCACAAATATTTTTTCTTGTTTAAAGCCAAATACCTTCATACAGTTTGAATTATCCACCTCTGTCTCCTGCTTTTGCCAGGATTCAATGTCTCACTCTCCACTCTGTCTGACTCGGACCAATTTATGCTTCAAGCATTCTTTTGTTTTCTGCTTTGGACCTAGCAAAAATGCTCGCTGTTTAATTTACTGCTGGCAAGTTATGGGCCAATTTCAAATCTGTTTTTATTTTAAGCAGTGTGATAAAAAAAAGTTTATGACCTTTTTTAAAAAAACAAACAAATTTTGTTATCAACCAATTAAAAAAATCCCCCCAAGCTCATATTTTGATTAAATACAAGTAGATCCACTACAGGAAATATATACCTCAGTGAATTGTCTCATATTTATGTTACAAAGGAAAATGTTTATATATTTAGTTAGAATAATATGCGATGGATTACCACATAATTTTGCATTATTGTTAATTTTGGAAACACTTCACAAAAATCAATCTGAAAGTGTGCGATTTGCATTCAGCCACCAACAATTAATACTTTTAGAAACAATTGTTTTGCGACATGTTTCTACCAGCATTGCTCATTTAGAGATTAAATGTTTGCTATTCTCTGTGAAATAACTCAAGCTCTGCCAGATTTGTATCTAAAAACATCTGTTTCACCACTTCCCTTGTCCTTGCTGAAGAGAACCATCCTTGGCACCATGATGCTACCACCACCATGCCTTAATGCAGGGATGATGCAGTTAGGGTAATATGCAGTTTTGCGCCACGTGTCGATTTGCATGAATGGCCCAAAAGTTACATTTTTACTCTATCTAAATGGCTACAGACAATAATTTATGGAATGATTTAAAAACAAAAGTTTTTTCTCTTAAAACTCTTTCATGAAGGCCAGATCTCTAGCGTGGACAAGAGATCCTGATAATTTTCATCTGTGGATCCGGCCTGTCAGTTTGGAATGAAAATACTTGCTATTAGGTGCATATTCAAGTATTGCTAGAAATACAACTGTGCAATACTTTCACCTTTTTCTGATGACGGATGGAACAGAGCTCCTTGAGTTGATCATAGCTCAGTAAAGTGTTTCACACCACTGCTGCTCCTTAATCTTTATGATGCTGTCTATTTGTCTATTAGATTTAAACGGTGATAAAAATAAACAACATGACATCATTTACCAGTTAGGTTACTTCTGAAGGTTGTGGCGATACAGGAATTTGTTTAGGTGTGTCAAAAAAAGGGAGCATCATAAAAATGCAAACCTTACCTGTTCGATTTCTGGTTGAAAACCACTTTATTTTGGTTTTCCATGTGAAATTCCAATAAAAAACATTTTACTTTGTGGTAATGTGGCAAAATGAAAACAAAGTCAGATGGATCTACATGCCTAAAAAAATAATGCTATTCAATGCAGTCTAAGGAAATTGCAAAAAAAAAAATTACTAACATTTTCTTATAGATTTAGATTTAAAGTCATAATATGATTTGTGCATATATTTCAACTAAAGTCACACCAGGAAATAGGGAATCGAGGTACTGGAAAGATAAGCCAATTAAATAATAGTGTTTTTACATCCAACCGATGGAGGAAAGTTGATTTGGATTCTTTAAGGTGTTTTTTTTTTTTTTTTCTAGCCGATGCTACATGTTTAAAACAGGTGATAGCAAAAGATGATTTTTTGTTTGATCTTTGTAAAGTTTTCTCTATACTTAGAAATCATCATGCTGACATAAAAGAAGCTCATGATCTTTTGCTTTCCTATCATCTTCCAGACCAGCGCTTCTCCATGCCGATCCAGTGCACAGACCGAACCGCAGAAACAGAGAGGCCTTTCCACCCGACACAGAGGCCAGTCGTGAACATCCCCCACCTGCCGGCGTCCTTGGCGTCCCGCGGCGCCAGTCAAGAGGACAGGGACTTGGTAGACTCTCTCACCAAACTCAGTGTCAAATTCCCACCCCCTGCGGACAGTGAATATGACTTCCTGAACAGTGCTCCTGAGAGGAACATTGCCCTGTCGGTGCCTCGAAAGCAGCCCCTCAGCTCCCCCACGCTGCCAGAGGAGGAGCCCGTGGAACTGCCCTTGCCTTTTGTCTACCCCACGTCCCCCTCCCACTCTACGTCCTCCTCACCCTCCCAGGAGAGCGTGCGGGGACCCCAGCAGGTGAGAAACAGAGAGGAAGGTCTGAGAAAAGTAGTAGCAAATTATCAGTTTCTGATTGGTCTCTGCTAATGGAGGAGTAAAACAGTGTGAAGTCCAAAAATATCTCCCTGGCTAAACATATTACCGTGTGATGTGTGCCGATTTTTTATTTTTTTTTTCTTAACTTGAGCATGGGTGCTCTGCTTATAATTGGCATGTTTGTTTAGAATTGAAAGCCAGATGGAAGCAGTTTAGATGAAGTATGATGTTTGCTGGGTTTCACTGCTGATGTTTAAAATGCTTAAAAGTAATTGTGAACGATGTACAGTAAGCTCTAAAAGTTGCTCCTGATTTGCATGTAATATTACCCCGATAAATGCATCTATGGTAGAAAGCGATTTTGTTTTTTGTTTGCTCAGATAAAAAGGGAGATAATTAAACACTTGAGAATTGCTTTTCTTTTACTTCAGTGTTGCTCTTTGTTTGCGTTCTCTGCCCATGCAACAGGAAGTCATACTGTATCTTATAGAGCTTATTAGCACTTCAATGGGTTAAAATAAAAATAATAATTTCCTTTTATTATCCCACTCTGCAGTCCTTCTGGACCCCTGAACTGTTTGAACTTGGAGCCAACCAGGAGCCTCCGAGCAGCAGTCCGATTAAATGTGCATTCTGTCCCGACGTAGTTCCCCAGAACCTCATGACAAGCCACCTCTACTTGCACTTCTCGCCCAATAAGGAAGCAGAGAAATGACAATGGACTGACTCCAGAGACTGACAGGCAAAGGTCCGCACTTACTTCAAGAACTTTTTACTGTTTTTATGGTCTTCACAGGCGTGGTCCTGCTTGACATGAAGTCCAAAGCGCTGTACAGGAAATGAAAATTACACTGCTATAAGACTTGAATTCATTTATTTAATACTGAAGAATTTAATGGTACATTTTCTTGTCCATACTGATTTTCTAATATCACACTGAGAATTTACAGTGATGCATATGGTATATATGAGCAAATAAACTATATATTTACTCTTGCCAGTTTTTCTAGTTTGACTTGTTTTTAAATATCATAAATCAAGATTATTGTGAGGAAAAGCAAAAAATAACAGGACAGAGTGATACTTTATGGGAGCAGATACTTCTTTTTTACAGGCCTCTTTCTAAACGTACATGATATTTATATATTTTATTTTTTATTGTTGTGGAGTCATAAAGATTTAGGCAAGTAAAGTTTGAAGTACACTCTGTTGAATACATTAAGTCACTAAAGTCAATAATAACATGTTGAGAATAGCACTAAAAGGTGAGAGTTTTTAACTGTCAATTGTACAAACAGTGCCTTTAAATTTTATCTGAATCCTCAACAGAAACAAACAGAAACGCTTAAAATAAATGTCTTTTATTTCAGCATTAACTAAAGTCTTTATTCTAAAAGATGGGAGAAAAATGCAATTTTTGTCTTCGCACAATATATATAAAAAAAACAAAACAACACGTTGATATAGATTTTACAGCAATGGCCCAAGTTTTATAAAATAGGTGTAACCAAAAGTATTATTTCATTACTTTGAAATAAAGATCTGTAGTGTTCAGAATATTTCAATCGTAATTTATGTTTTCCTGTTTCCCTGGGATGAACATGACATAGAAGCCCATTTATTTCACTTACTCTTCAAAATGGGAAAGACAATAGAAGTAAGTCAGATATATGTGTGTGTTTACTCATAAATCATAAAACAGCAACAATAAAATAGATTACCTTGCCCATATCTGTGAAAAATGTTAAAAGTGAAATGGTCAAGCATGGCTGAAGGAGGATCAGTCTTACCTGTCTAACCATGGTACACCGAGGAGGATGCTAAGAATAATAAAAAAAAAAGACATCCTAAAATTTCCAGAGCTGTAGTGTAAATGAATACTGTAGTGTGAAATTATTCGTTTAAAAGTTTAATTATTTTAAAGCTTTTTTATACATTGTTCTAAAAGGGACAGTGATAGAAGAGGAGAGTGTTTAAAAGGTTTAAAGCAAAAAAACTAGAAGACATGATTTAAAATAAAGGTGAAAATATAATAGAAATAATGAAATGCTTCAATTAAAATGGAATTAGCTTGACAGGGTTATGTAGGGGGTCTCAACCTGTCCCATATATAAAAGGTTATTGAAATTGGGTTGTTTTTTGTTTGTCAATGTCTAAGTTGTTCAGTATATACATACATTTAAAATTTTTTTTAACCATGCAATATCAGGATGTTCAAAGAAACAATGACGCTAAAGTTTCAACATAACGTGCAAACTATGCACAGCAACCCACCAAATAATTCACTTTTTAAAATAACAAAAGGTCCAGCTGCTCAAAAGGAAAAGGATAGCCTAAAGAGTTTTTCCCAGAAGAAGTGGGTTTCCTTTTGTTGCTAGAGAAGAAGTCATCACATGAAATAAGGCATGCAGATCTCCAAGTTTAAAGGTCATGACTTTGCCCAACATTTTACCTTGAAATGGGAACATAGTTTCACAGAAGGATCATACTTTGTTAAAAAGAGGAGTAAATGTGTGAAAAATACATCATTCTTTTACCTCACATTTATTTAAATGTGCACCCTAGCTTTAAAATAATTAGTGAAGAATGTTGGTGGCAGCACAATGCTGTGGGGATGCTTCACTTTAACATGGACAGGAAATCCATCCATCCATCCATCCATCCATCCATCCATCCATCCATCCATCCATCCATCCATCCATCCATCCAT
>JAUZNJ010031612.1:0-14132 GCA_034780135.1 Jordanella pulchra | reverse complement strand
TCACTACACTGAATAGCATAAACCACATTGTCAGTCTTGTTTCTGGGTGTCTTATCCTTGGGGTGGACCAGTTTTTGGCTTTTGAAGAAGTCTCTTGTTATGAGAGGCGAAACGTCTTCTAGAAAACTACACATCCTGTTGCCTAAACTGAACTTTCCTAGCTTGACCATGACCTGGATGACTGAGAACCTTCACCGATAAGAGAAGTTATTGCTTTCAAGAATGTTACATTTTGTAAATAGGGGCCCATACAACAAAGCCACAGGAACAGTGGTTGATTCTATTTTATTTTTTAATCCAAAGTATTCTAATTGCTTGATTCAGTTCAACAAACTCTCTAAAAAATAAATTGTCCTTTTTAAACCAGGAAGCAAAAGCATGTCTAGTAAAAATAATTAAATATCTCTGGTTGAATCCATCAAACTCACTGAATAAAGTTCCCTGTTATCATTGTGAGGTCTTCAATTACATTATCAATCTCAATCAGCTTTTTTAAAGGTATAAGGGACAATTCTTCCACAAATGCACAGTAGGAAAGAAATGCCCAAGTCACTTTTTGAATAGCCAGACAATCCCACCTGCACTACCAAAAGGCATCTTTTTTTCTGAGCCCTTATGCTTCCTTTCATGAATTTGTAAAACTGTTTGGCTTTTTGGATGTTTGGCACACCAAAAGTTCTTGCAGTGCATTTTGAGCAGCAGAAGCAGCATCCATGAGCATTTAAAAATCTGAGGGGTGTGACACACCTCACAAGCAGCTGATGCTGGAGTTGGAAAATCTGAACTTTTGCTGCACATGTAATCTCCCCCCTTGGGTCACAATATATGAGAGGTCACAAACTTTGCTGTATTAACGGCTCGCCGGCAGTATATAGGTGTCTGCTCCAAAATTGAACTAACATTTTAAGGCATAATCATAATATTGAAGAAGTGACTGCACATACAATGGTTTGAGGTGTACTTTCTCATTTAAAAACATATTAAAACTACTTTTTACCCACTTATCACAGCAAATATAGCTTATCAAAACCACTCTGCAACTTAACACAAGAGCAGTACAAACATAAGAAGCATCTGTATATACTTGACTTACTTAACAGTAAGGGTTCAATGTGGATAAGCATCAAAGATGAAGCAGCAGACACTTCTTTTCTGCTCTAATCATGTTCGTTGTGAGCATAGCATTAGAGTTCATTTGAAAAAAAAACCATAATATTAAAACACAGGGAAAAGTACATTGTAGTAGCATAGAGGTAATCAAATAACTAAAGACAATGAATAATTCAAGAGAATAAAAATGAATAATTAAAATGATGTGATAATTGTAAAGAATAACTTAACTATTGATAATGAACAGAAAGTACACTAGACTATAAACTTAAACTATTTATGTTTATATAGCAGAGTAAAAGGCAACTTTAAACATTTAAATAATTAATCTCATTTTAAGAAACTTAGGGTTTTAGTACATTTACAGTTGTCTGGGAGTTTATTCCAAATTAGTAGAGCAAGGGAACTAAAAGCTGCTTCACCATGTTCTGTTCTGGTTCTGGGTAAGGACAGAAAATGTGAGGACGTCTGAAGTTGATATACTAACTAGTCTGTAATGCATTTCGAATCAAAGCATTTCTGTGAAATACAGACAAACAAAGGTGTTTTAAAGTATTGTCCTTGAGAAACAGGGAATGGGTGGAATGATTTTAGCAATGGGCCAATGTGCTCCACTTTCTTAGTTTTGGTGAGTATGTGGGCAGCAGCTTTATCAGCTGCAACTGTGTGAACACCTTTTTAGCAGACCTGTAAAGACACCATTGCAGTAATCGATTCTACAGACGATGACCTATTATAGATTACTTAGTGATACAAAAATAGGCCTTTGCCTCAAGTAGGATTTAAACCAGTGGAGTTCTGTACTAAAAAGGCTACACTGGTATTTAAAACGCTCTGATAAAATGGAGTGATCAATAATAACAGCATTGTGCCTCTTCCACAGGTGTATTTATTCAGTCTATGTGCTCTGGTGAACACACAAGCCTGACCGGAAGACGTCACCGTTGCTGGTCATTTTTAGGAGGATATTTAACCGCTGAAACACAGCTTTTTTAATAACATTATTGATGAAGGAAAGGTTTGAGATGAGCCTGTAGTTCTGCTGTTGCAGCCATCCAAGTTAATCTTTTTCAACTGCAGGTGATAATTGCAGTTTTTAGGGCCTGGGGGAAATCACCTGGTAAAACGGAAGTATTTATTGTTTTAGTTAATTAATGAAAGACAGAGCTTTTTTAAGGATGGCTGTGGGAAAAAAAATAGGCAGTAGTTAATAAAGCCTAGTTTATTTTTGCCATATTTAGTTTCCTCAACATTTCAGTGCTAAACATATGGGAATATACTCAAGTAGGTACACATGCTTTTTTTTCCTAAGTGAAGGAAAGCAGAGGGCATCCTGGCACAGGAAAGACTTTCTTTTCACTTGTTTCCCTGCACCTACTGGGGATCACTTATCAGCAGGCAAATCAGCTTAGAAATTGACCCCATACCCTCTGGCACTCATTAGTGTAGCATGTGACAGTGATTGAAGGTTGGACTTCTGCTGCAATACACTATTCACACAGGGAATACATGGTTTACAACTAGTGGGTGGCCAGATTAGTGTGCGCCACAGAGAGCTCTGGTGTGCTTTGCCCCGGGCAAGCTTTTTCTCTCTTTGCCAAAACCCCCATTCTACCTTTTTCTCCTCCAGTTATTTTATTCTTGTTACCCTAGATATCGAAGGAGAAACTAGAACTGGAGAATGGCTGCACTGAGCGAAGTCATGAACTCAAGCGAGCACTCAAGGCATTATGGCTCCAATGTGCTGAGTGCACTGAAATGAGAGAGGATCAGCTGTGGCTTTCTAACTCTTTCTATAGCATCATGGGATGAGCGCAATGTGCCATCTTTGGAAACCTCCCTAGGGCACATGTGGCAGTGCATTCATGATGTGGTTATTACAAGCCTGGCATTCACAAATATTTATCTTTTAATTGAACAACAGATCTGAAATAGTTACAGTAGAATGTCAATACTGTAAAACTATTGCATATGTATTTTGCCATATCTTGTGAGACATTGTAATGTTTGTGTGATATAATCTGTGTTAGCATAAAGTACTCAGTTCCTCTTGTAATAGAACTTAAGAAGCATGAAGTATAAGAAAAATATGTATGTTTGTATTTTGTCAAATCTACAAAAAATATAATCTGCTTCTTAAGCAGTTCAGAAGCTGCCAACTGTAGCAAACTTCATCTTGAGGCCTTAATTGTCACCTAATATCTTTGGACAGAGAGATGGACATTGAAGGTAAAGGGAAGGAAGGCAGCAGAACAGCAAATCCACTTTACCTATTAATTGTGATTAAAAAAACATTTAATGGCTTCTTAAAGTGCCCATATTGTAATTTAAGAATAAGGAAGTCAGTGTTACCTGATTGGCTCCTGGATTAAGAACAAGGAGACAGAGTAAGGGCTGCTTTTTAGGAGTTTTGCTCATCATACCTTATCGAGTCTCTTCCTCTGATTACCTGCCTTTTAATATAATAATACTGGGCTTGAATACAGTATCAACCACATAAGAAATTCTCAAACATTTTTATTGAGATGATGTTTTCCGATGTCCATGGTCATTTGCAAACAGGTTGCTGATCTTAGATAGTTATTTTATAATTTGTAATCAAGTTAAAACTAAGATGCAACATGAAAAATGATTTATTTGTGAGCAGTTTCTTCATTAAACTCCACCCAAATAAATGACATAGTGAAAAATATGTGTCTGTACACTAAGGATTTTTTTATTTTATTTTAGCTAAATTATGATGGGCTCTGTATGTTTTTATTTATTCCACATATACTGGTGTTTTTTATGATGCAGAAGTTAGCCTTAGTGAATACAAAAATCAGTTTAACTTATTTTTGTAGGTAGTAATACGCTCATCAAAATTACAATTCCCTTTAGAAAAAGAGCTGCCTGCTTAAACTTTCTGACTGACTGCCCTACCTTGGGCAACAACTGCTATTAAGAGTTTACTATAACAAGGAAACAGTCTATTTAGGTGTGCTGGCTTAGTGGTTAGCTATAACAGTTCTAAAGAAGGCTGGGATACTAGGTTTGATCCCAAAGCTAGACTCTTAGCCTCTTACTATTCTAACTGCGAGCTGCCCAGTGTTCCTTAAGGTGTGGGTTAGCTGCAGAAGATCAAATTTTGTTTTGATGTACATTTTCATTGACCAACAATGTTGATCAGCATTATACAGTATCTCTGTGCAGCAAATTTGCTTCACCCTTCTTGGCAGGAACATGTTTATACAGTTGGAAGGTTTTCAAGATTGATTCAAGATATGATCGTATTTTAGTCCAGACATTTTGAAACGAATGTGTTGACTTGCTTGTGAGGCAAACCTTTAGAACTATTTGAATAAGATCTTCAGGTCAAAATCCCATCTTATCTTTTCCAGGAATCTTGAACCCCAATATCACCACTACATGGCACTGCTACAAACTCAACATCTGATTTATGATGACTTTAAAATTAAAGCTCCACCTGTTCACTTGTTTAAGAGTTGATTGAATCCCTTACCAAGCAGATCTGGATCTCATAAATGACTCTTGACATCACTTTTCTGTGCCAAGAGAACTATTTCTGCATTTGCATGACAAGGTACTGGTAGCTAAAAGAAACCACTGCAAGGGATTCTGGGGGGTGGAAGCTGTGCACTTAGAATCATTGTTGTAAATTAATGCTATATTAATAAGCCAAATTTAAATTAAAATTAAATGGTGAACAGAGCACTTCAGGCTTAGGGCATGAATACAAGAGCAAGGCATACAAAAAGATATTTTAAATATATATGAATTCATCTTCACACACATTTGAATGAGTTTTGATTTGGATTAGCTGCCTGGTTCGAATCAATGTAAAATGTTATTTTTTAAAGAACACTTTCTGCTATGGATGAATTTACAAAAGAAAATGCAGATATAACATTGCAGAGAAGGAAAATGTTTGTGGCTGTGGGATGTGTGGCTACTTTAATTTTTTGGTAAAGGCGGGTGTGAACACTTTGGAACATTGTGCACCCACTTATTATATATCCTGATTAAAGTGGTTGGACAGCTGCTCCCATGATATTTAATCAGCTTACTCAGACCGTAACCCCAAAATGGGAGAGTGCAAACACCCAGTATTGTCTTTTCTTTAGCTCAGTACTATTTCTTATTCGACCAGCATGAAAAGATAGGATCAGCAGTGGTGATGCTGATGGTGGGAATTTGTGTGAGTGTGACTGCAAAGGACTGTTTTTATGCAAGGCTGTAAGGAAAGAGCATGTAACTCCTTGGAGAGGGGATAAATAAAGGAATATCACAACCTCTAACAAGGATTTTAATTAGCAATTCAGAGATATAATTACAGAGAGTGAGTAGCAATTTCTACAAATACATGACCTTTGTGTCTGTTAATGGTATTTAAATTGACATTGCAGCTATCCAGTTAGGGTGTCCTAATAATTAAGTAATGAAATTAAGCTATATCTGGAAGAGAAAAGCATCTTAGAGGACAAAATTTGAAGAGGTAAAAAGTGTACCTTCTGTTAAGCATCCGTTAGATTTAGTTTTAGTATGCTGGTTAATTGCTTACAGCTTAAAGTACTTCAATTAGTTGTAAGTAAAATGTGTTTTAGGGTTTTTTTTAGTTTCATTTAAAAGGAACGATCTAGAGAGTATCAGTTGCCTTTAAATTTTAACACAGAAAAATCCCTCTGATATCCATTTTAATTACCTCATTAAAATAGAGAAGATCATCCAAATAGAATCCTCCTTTCACTATCTAATGGAAAGTCATCACTATTTGCCACTTTGAGGATACATTTAAATTACAATGAGCACAGTATGAAAAAATTAGTTGGCAGATCAAACTACCATCAAAACGAAGATGAAGTGACAAACTTGCCTATAGCAGTCGTCAAACCTTTGAGCTATTCTTTGGTTCTTTGTAAAACAAGCACACATCCGAGGTGCACAGAAGACTCAGGAGGAAAAAGTCTGAAGCAGTTAAGATGTTCTGGCAAAGCTCACTCCACAGATCAAAGTGTGAGGCTTTGTCCAGAGTGAGATCAGTCGGTGAAAATGGGAGCATGGACTGGCAGACTCAGCTCTTTTCCACAGTAATGGGTTAATGCAGTTTTGTCACTAGACCTGTCAGAGCCTCTAGCAGCAGCGAAGATGTACAGCCAGTTGCTCATATATGCTTTTAGTAACGGTTCTGTAAATGGCCACAAAATATTGTTGCAAACACAAACTGATTTAAAAAGCTGACTGTTTAAATGTGAGCACTTAGAACAACTCTATAAAATGTCCTTGTGTGTTTTAGTATTAGTCAGAGTTGCTGGTGTGTGACATCCTGCTTTAAAGCACAGTGTTCCCCGTCTATGAGATGTTACTCTCTTGCAAAAGTTACATCCTGCCAGAACTGGCACTCAGAGTGTCAAAAGGAAATGAGACGAGACAGTTCCCATTATTCTCAATACATGTCACTACATCACCTGATTATTTAGAATTTTCCAAGCTAAAAATACAATGCTATCACATAGATCCATTTCAAATGCAGTGCTACCAGGATGCAAGTTTTCTTTACCATTATTTTCTGTTAGAGAGATTACACTTAAACTGCCCCTACTCATGGTTGTTTATCCATTCTAATTGTTTGTATTTCGTTTACTGAAAAGTAAGGACCATATCAATTTTTTTTAATAGCTCTACCATACAGTTACAACCAATTTCAACTCTATAAACCTATTCATTGCTGGCCGATGTAAAACACATGTCTACCTTGGAAAGGTTACCACAGTAACAAGATGTACAATTAGAAAAAGAAATATTTCCTTCCTGTTAAAAGGCATGATATAAAATCTGAACACATATGCCAAGGACTTCAGTATAATAAACATGAAAATGCCTCTCATCAGCTTTAGAAGATACTATTTGAAATCATAATAATTTTTAGACTATGATTCTGAGGCTGATACTGTTTAAAATGTTAGTATTAAGAAAAATAAACTGATGAATTTAAAGTTGAAGATGAAAGATTTGAGAAGGGGACATTAATGTTGTAAGTTAAAAGCTGCAGCAGAATCAGCTTTAATTGTCTTAATGTATTCACTCATTTTTGCATATATAAAAAAGGAATTTGGCTTTGGCTATCCTTCAGTAAAGACATTTTACTTACAAACACACAATGATATATTTTGTTGAAAATATGTTTGCATACATATTTCTATAAAAGAGGAAGACATGGGTGGATTAGTGTAAATAAGCATGGAAAGATCTGGGTACTTTGACTATTAATTGTTGATTAGATTGACAACCTGGGGGAATAAACTGTCTCTGCAGCTGCTGTTTTTTATAAATATCGCTCAGTAGTGCCGACCTGAGGGTAGGAGTCTAAACACTTCGTGTGCAGGATGTGTGGAGTCTGCAGATAAGTTGATGATTCTTTCTTTTTAATGAACTTGACATGGACAAGTCGTGTCTCTACTGAATGTCAGCTACAATAGATGATCCTCTTTGCAGACCTAACTGTTCATTACAGAACTCCTTCCTTAATCATCAGTCTGTGTGTGTGAAAATCCCTTACAATGAATTAATACTTAATTTGCAGTCACAATCTCACACTAAAACCTCTCAGAAAAAAAGAAATCACACATTTATTTAAACTGTTGAAAACTAAGGCAAAACAAAACTGGATAAGCACTCGGGTTTATCTTAGAACCACAGAAATCGAGGAGGGTAAGAGATGTTAATAAAATCTCAGCAGCTCACTATTAAAGATATAAGAGCAAGGGACAAGGAATATAATTTATTGTGTCCACATCTTCACCACAAGTGCCAGTAATTGTGGAGGTCCCTGTATAAAAACATAAGTTTTACAGCAGACGTTCGTTATATATAGTGTGCTCTCTACAAAAAGAGCTGCAGAGTTTCAAATATAATACAGGCAATAGCAAAAAAGAAAAAAAGACTGATATAAAATAAAAACGGATGCACACCCATGCAATTTCTCTTTGTAATCATTTTGTTCACATTCAGAAATTCTCAAAGGAGAAAATAAAGAAGATTTGCTTTGTTCAGTGGAATGTAGGCTGTGAGCCTTATAGCAAGGGTCAGGCCCCAAAGAGAATTATCTGACCAGCCCTGGAAAAGAATCAGAGAAAACCACTAAACCTAGATTCGCCTAGTGGGATTTTGTACTCTCGACTGTTATTACATATAGTGGTAAAACAAACAAATCCACGATGGAACACACATAATTACATTATTTTGTTATGTAAGACATGATGATTGTTTCTTTTCTTTCATTTCTCCTCATTTTTATTTAACTGTAATTTGTTTTTGAAATAAAAGGGTTGGTTCTTGCAATTGCAGTGAAAATTTTGGTCTTTTTGTGCATATAGTAAGCAATAAAATAAACACAACAATGTAAACCACCTATTCTGTTATATCGTTATAATCTAATTTTTAACACAACTGTGTTTTCACTTGGTAGTTATAGGTTAATTTTTTTCACCATTTGACCTACATTACCTTTGGGTATGAGATCAATTATATATGTGACTTTGTTTCATTTACATATTGAATATGGAAATATTAAAAATATCTGATTAAGGAATCCTCCTGTTGCTTTAGCTCTTCAAGAACTAGAAACCTCTTACATTTTGTGCCTTAAAAAACTGATGTTTAGTGGTTCTTTAATGAGATGAATGGTGTCCTTCAAAATCAAATAGAATACGATCTAAACACTAACTCTTCGAATGTTATGATTTAGTTAATGTCTACAATTATGTGTACCGTAAACAGCATCATTCCAGAAATGAAGGGCTAAATATAAAAATAGCTATTTTTGAAAGTTTAACTAAATAACCAACAAACATGCATTATAGATTCATTTCTTGTTGCTGTGTTTGGGCAACCCAGCGTGCAGTTTGTAGCACTGTTCCCTCGCAGCAAGAGGGTTCTGGGTTTGATCCGGTCTTTATTCATGGAGTTGGCATGTTCTCCCTTGGTACTCCAGTTTCCTCCCACAGTCCCAAAAACATGACTGTTAGGTTACTAGGCTCCCCTATTTTGTCCTTAGGTGTGAGTGTGCTTGTGTATGGTTGTCTGTCTCTGTATTGCCCTGTGACAGACTGGTGACTTGTCCAGGGTGTACACCACCTTTTGCCCATGCCAGGGATAGGCATGGGCAAAAGGCGGGGTACGAGAAGATGGATGGATCGAGTTACAGTTTTTTTAAGAATTTGAAATCAATTCTAGGTGGCTTTATGTGTTGTTTTTTTATTCTTAGATGATGCTGTGAAGAAAGCAATTTCAATGTTGACTCATATGTGTATATAACTAGTTTTTTGAAAAAAAGGTTGAGAAAAAGTTGGAGATGATCAAACAAAGTCAGATTATGCAGCTACTGAAAATTACTTTGTTGTTTGTAAAACATGTGAAAGACTAACTAACAATGTATGATAGCCTTGGATAACTAATCTATTTTGGTAATCTTATTCAAAAGTAACATATACAAATGTATTACAAATATGTTAAAATGTTTTTTATATAAAAAAATAAGAAATGCAGTTCTGAGAAAAGACGTTTGTGTACACCCATATACAGTATTACTTGCACAATGGTATATGTAATTAACTGGTAAGGGTTCTTTTGCATATTTTACTGTATGAAAGCAGTCAGCAAAATGCACTGTTGAAGTATCAATGGAGCCAACCTTCAGTCATTCATCTTCCTATAGATAATACCCCTGTGGGGTTTAGGTCAGTCGAAATAGGTTGTTTGCAAACCACAGTGATACTATGGTCACTAGAAGGAGAAAAGTCTTCCTGGTAGTGCAGGCAGGTGATAAGTTCTGCAGTAAAATTAGTTCAAGGTCTCTATAAATCTTTTCAGCAGAGGGAAGCATGAAGTATTCATAAATATGCTGATAGTGAGCTGCTCTTACTTTAAACCTGCAAAATTAAAGTAAACCATAACCATTACCTTTGTTCTTCTTAACTAACTGAAGACCAAATGTTGATAAAGGAGGGGCTCAATACAATTAATTAGAAAGCTGTAGTTAATGTTTTGGAAATGCGTGTATGCTAGGGTTTCTAAAGCACTTTATTTTTTGCCTGTCTGCACCAAATGATTCACCCTAAAACTTTTGAAAAGGTTTTTTACAAACCTCTCAAAGATGTGGGTTTCATTCATGCTAGTGCATCTTCATTTACCAACTGTTCTCTTCTACTCAACTTTCAATTAATACTATAGGACACCACTTTGTGAACCACCAATTTATTTAGCAATCACTCTATAAGGCTCGTCTTCACTATGTATCTGTAACTATCTACTGAATCAGTAGTCTTTCCTTCAGTCGTAATTCTTATATGCTTGAAACAGAGCTGACAGAAATGTTTTTAATGCTGTTATGCAATGTTCAAAATTTTTAGGGACATAACATTTTTCATTTTTTTGATAGCTTTAAACTTTCTGACTTGAATGCATCAGGAAAATAAACATCTGAAGATATTCTCATATATTTAGATGCAATAATAATGAGAATGTTAAAAATATAAATGATTTAGCATTTTACAACTGACCATATAACAGAGGCTGCCATTAAGGTCATTGATTGCTTTGGCTTGTAACATACATACCTAAAAGGAACAAAGAAGTAAAAGCTAGATGTGTCCACAAACAGGTTTTAACCTAAGAGGAATTCTGCAAATGGTGACTGGGCTGGATGGCATGCCTTCACTGGAATGCACGCAGTGGAAACTAACACAGACAGGTATCACCAGAGCTAGAACAAATTAGGACACAAATAAAGGTGGATATTAGCATATTTGCTCACCACAATATTAACTGTGTGCATGATAATGTGCCACAAACCCTAAGCTATTTAAATTATGGCTAACTTCCAAGGTAAAAAAAATCCAAAAGTTTAAATATTTCAGTTTACCAAAACTGGGTCAATATGTTATTAATATAATATGTTATTTTAAGTAATAATAATAATAATATTAGTAATTGTTTTTTTTTCACCCTTCCTAAAATGGTTTATTACTTTTATTAGAGTAGTCTTCCTTGTTTCTGTTGTTTCTGTGAGTAGTAGGGTTAGTTTTACTGATAGAGGATCCTCTGCAGACAGACGGTGTTATATATTAGTTGATGGAGTGAAAATGCACATATAAAAAAAAATTATATCTTCTTTCATGTTAGGTGCATAAAGCAGAATTTAACAATGGAGATGTGATTTCATTGTAAATGTTGCACAAGAAAAGAGGAGTCCGTTTGATGTACTGAGTAAGATGCGATGAGTAAGTAAGCTATGCTTTATTGTCTGGACAGCAGTTTCACAAATAGACAGGCAAACTAGTAAATTCTTGTTTTAAATCAAACTATCACAATCCAACATGTAGCTATATTTTTTACAGAATACAGAGTTTGAAACTTAATTAATCTTTTTTCAAAAATTACAGATGGCAACATATGCAGACAGCACACTTTAATCAGACTCTTTTATGATATAGTGTAGAAAAAGGGCTTGAGATGTACCCAATGTAAAAGCTGCTGTCCAGTTAATTGCCTGAAATGACACGTGGGTTCACAGTTAAACAGCAATAGTGTGTCTTCTCTATCAAACATTTAGTAAGCTTATTTCTTTTCAGACCAAACAAACAAGAATGATTGGCTAAATCAAACATAAAAGCTGTGTAATAAATGGGCATGTTACACAAATTAGCATTGGTGAATTTGCTAAAGACCTTCCACTGAGTCACCTATAGATGTCTCCTCCTAGAAAGCTTTATAATCAAGGTTTTTTATGACTAAAAACTAACCTGATTTAAAGCATTTTATAAGATGTTACCGCTGGTTATTTAGGGGTAAAATGTTGTATTGATTCCAAATGTTTTTTTCCACAACAGGTAGCCTAATGAAATGTTGTAGTGAATATACTATTTAACCTGAGGGGTGTTAGATTCTTTAAAGTGGAGTTCTGTGGTGTTAAAATAAGTCGTATTCTATCTGAACAGCAACACCTTGGAGTTACGGAGATTTTTCAGGTCATTGGCTACTAAGAGCTGGGAAATGCCCAACACATGTTTTACCTGTACTGATTTCAGTCTGACAGTTTATGCAGCTACTCCTAAAAACACTAAAACACAGTAATTAAATGTGACCTTGTTAATTATTTAACACAATCATTTTTTTATTCTATTTTCAATATTTTTTCAAATCCAGTTTACTGTTACTCTATACTGTTCAATTAACTGGAGGTACCGTAGATCATTAAAGAAACAGTTCAAGCCTATGGCTTTGTGTGTGAAATCACTGGGACATGAAAGATTCTACCAAAGAGAGAACTGTAGATCTCCAAAAGTCTAGATCATCACTGGGGATTTTTAACAGATGACTAAAGGAACCACATCTATCTATTCATATGGTTATATGAAAGAAAACACATCACAATATCAAGCCCCCATACTGGTTATGAAGAAGATGAATCCCGTGTCCCAGATATGCGAGATGTGTGAATCAACATGGGATAAAGAGGTACTCTTAGATAAAAAAAAAACATGACTCTGAAAGCAGATTGAATAAACAGATTATACTCAGTCAATAACCTCAATTTTTAAAGCTATATGGTCAGATGAAACTGTAATAAAAAACTCCAATTGGTACATTTAAATGCAAAACAAGAGAGCTTTACATACTGAGGACCCTATCCAAACTTTAAATAATAAATTACAATATGTGTTTTAATTTGGCTAGTTAGTCAGACTCATAGTAAACCCAGATATATAGAATCAAACCCTTTTTATTTATCTAATCTTAGTTCTCATTATAGGTAGAGGAAAATCATCATTATAATGAGAAGACCTCAAAACTTAAAACCTGTGCATTTGCTAACCTGTACAAAGCAAATGAAGTAACAGGAATGATTTAATTTTTATTATGTTATCCTTATTTATGAAATGGATTTGTTTATAGACGGCAATACCATCTTAAAGATTAATTTATTTTTCTAGCACTTAGCAATATTTAGCAAGCCGTATCTAAATTAATATCTAAAATAATTACGTAATGATGATATTTGGCCAGTGCTATTGCACGGTATATCTTGGGATATCCTAGGTTTTCCCCCACAATCCAAATATCTGCATGTCAACCTAATTAGATATTCTTCATCAACGCTTAATTAAGAAATGTAACCCAAAAGCTGAAACAGACCGCTTGCGTCTGACTACAAGTTCCGAATCTTTTTTTTTTGTCATACCAGCTGCATTGAGGGTCCCTTTATAAACCACCAGCCCCTTGAGCTGGAGTATTCACAGGAGCATTTTTACCATAACTTCCCCCAGCAAAAAACAACCCGGGCAGAGATACATAAAGCTCCAATTGCAGATAGAAAAAGCTCATAGATGACTGCTGTTTTACTTTATCTGTTATCTGTAATCCTGAGCTCTTAGAGATGGGTAAATACAGCATTATTGAATTTTCTTATTGATTTTGTACATCCAAGTCTGCCATACTTCCAACAAAAATGTGTGCTGTGTGCTTTAAGACAAACCTATATGGGGAATCCTGACTGATTTACCTTATGATTCTGAAATCTTTCTTTGTGTTTCCCCCAAAGCAGATATGGTTTACTTTGCAAGCAGGTCTATCTTTCTGCCAGACTCATGACATTTCCATCAAATTGCTGCATAGGTCCAACCAAGATAGATACAAGGTCGACCTTAGTCAGAAGTGCAGGCACAGTTGAAGACAGTCACAAGTGGTCTTGCCTACCCTATTCTTACAAGTGATGCTGATGACTTCATATGATTTATTCGTCGGATCAGACTATAAAGAAGATTTGGTGCGTTTTGATGTCAACCCTTCATGATGAGCTATTACTGTGGTTGGTTGGTTGCTTGCTTGCTTGCTTATAAGACCATTTTAAAATAACTATGCCATCTGATAAGTTAAATATTTGAATCACATGTGTGTGGATGGATGGATGGATGGATGGATGGATGGATGGATGGATGGATGGATGGATGGATGGATGGATGGAT